>CM047430.1:11010813-11293313 GCA_026168455.1 Theocolax elegans
CCTTCGCATTACTTAACGAAATTAGCAGTTCGTTACATCAACCACAGCAATCTCAAAATTGTAATATCCTCACGTGCAATCAATCGATCGATAATAAGGATTTCACACCCAGTCAAATTTATATGCAAGAGGCCCGTGCCCTTGTTTCGATTTTCGATGGTCCTGCGTTAATACTCGTTCATACCCTTAAACGCGCATACCACGCGCTGCCCTTGGCCCTGCAAAACGACTTTCTAATGTTAGTAAAAAATAAGTTCAAAGACCGCGCGTTTGTTGCCATAGAAGGGCGAAATTTTAATAACTTAGGTGAACTAATAAGTCGTTTGAAACAAGTTTTTGTACCTGTCAAAACCTTCAATAATTTAAGGGGAAAATTAGATGCACTTTGTAAGAAACCGGGAGTCTCTTTGTTAGATTATATATTGGAGACGCAAAATTCACGGGAAGCCATTTTCAACAGAAAAAGACTGTAACAATGAGACTCATTTTGCTACAAATTAAAAAAAAGGAACGGGCGTCAGGTCTTGAACCCGAGCCCCTTCGGATCCGAAGGCGTTCACGCTACCACTGCGCTACGCCCGCAATTGGTCGTAGCTGTACTTTTCCACGTCTTCTGCCTACTGATACGCGCTCCATATGCCAAGTGCCGATTCTTGCGCTGGCCGCGTCAGTACTACAGAGCCCTAAGTGACGGGGATCTGTTCTCATGCAGATCCACCACGTCACAACTAGAAATCCGGAACCATCCATCCTAATCCGAAAGCACCTCGAGAATCCCATTCCTATCCTTCCTGAAGACTCAGAAAAGTGGTCAGATCATATGAAGAGACTTCCAGCTCTTCACGATCTAGTTAAACATCATATGGATAAAGCCACTGCTAGGCAAGCCAAATATTATAACAGGAATAGAAGGGATATTACTTACCAGATCGGAGATAAAATAGCTAGATTAAATCGTGTACAATCTTCTGCAGAAGGAAATTTTGCAGCCAAACAGGCTCCGAAATTTGTAGGTCCAGCAACAGTAGTCGAAGTTAAATCCCCTACTGTTTATATCGTAGAAGATGACGATACAAAGAAAAGAACTGAAATATCCATAGAGGATATTAAGCGATACATTCCGCCCCAAAAGGTAAATATCAATCCCATTTCTATTCCAGATGTTACAACGGCGAAGCAGCCTACGAGGAAGGGGAGGAAGAGGCGGAACGTCGGCAGTTCGACGTCCTCTGATGGGCGAGGCGCCAATCTACCCGCCTCCCCAAAACATAGCAACGTTGCCCAACCCAGCAACACCTCCAGCACCACCGTCCCCGGTGCCTCCACGGACGCTCCCGAGGAGGGAGAGGAGTCCGGAAGGGTATCGGTACCGGGGTTACGTGCCGTACCGGGCGGATGTGTCGGAGACGCCGAGCCACTACGGCGACAGCTTCCCGCGGCACAGACCCCCACATCCACGGGGAAGAGGAAGGAGCCAGACGAGGGAGCCGGTGGCGAGAGACCTCCAAGGCGCCGAGGTCGGCCACGGAAAGCTGCCTGCGCCATGCGAGCAACCGCAGGTCCCGGCGAATCCACCGCCTCCTCAAGCACCAGTCCCTCAACTCCAACCCCATCCAGCACCATCTCACCAACCCCATCCAGCACCAACTTCCCAGTCCCATCTCCATCCAGCACCATTCCCTGTGACCCGTTCCCAACCCCTTGCGCCGCAATCTCCCGACCCCCTTCCCGAATTCCCCAGACCCATTACCCAAGTATACCGCGACCCCTCCCAAGACCATGCAATGCGCATCGTGCATTTTGTCCCTATCCCTATCCCGTATACCCCTTCCCTTACCCTTTCCGAATTGCCCCCACCTCTATTAGCCCCTATTCAAAACGCCGTAGAAGGCAGGGATGCTGGAACTGTGGAAGCAGAAACCACAGTTGGCAGAGGTGTCCGGAGGCACGCACCAAGTTTTGCCGCGGATGTGGCAGGACCGGGACAACCATCAAGGCCTGTCCGGAGTGCCACGACGAGAGGGTGGAAGCCCTAAAAGTTCACCCCAAATAGGGGAATGTAAAAATTTTTTATATTATTTTATTTAATTAGTAATTTGTATTGAAATATGACTTATATTTTACTCCCTTAAGACCCACACCATTCCCAAATATAGTGAAAAATATACACACAATGTTAGTTAGTACAATAGTTGATTGATAAATTCAGAATTACATACAAACTTCACAAAGTATAATGAATAAATTTTTAATTGTTAAAGAATGAATTAATAAAGAAAACCAAATAATGTGTTTGATTCACTATAAGTTATTCATAATAGTTTCATTATTATAGTCAATTCATGTCATTATGTAATCTTGACGTAAAGCCACTTTCGACGGAGGAAAGCAACTCACCAGGTTAGTAATGAATGAAAGTTTTCTATCTTAATAAATTTTTTTCTTGGGATGATTGTTTCATGTTAGTTTGGGTTATGAATGTCGCGAATTTCGGAATTGGTCGGAAAGCGAGCGTAATAAGAGTTTGTAAGCCAGTCACACGTAATTCGAATCGAATAAAGTAATTTAGTTATCGAAGAAGTAATAATTACACACTCAGCGTGTTACACGGTTACACAGATTAACTCTAAAGAAAAGCTGTTCCAGATTCCAGTGTTCCAGAATTCAAGAAACCCATTACACTTATCAATTGGAAAATTTTTTTTTGTTATTCTGTTGAAGTTTAATAGTAAGATATGCGAAAAAAAAATTTATTTATTTATTTTACGACACAAATAATACAGACAGTTACACTTTACACCGCTGTAGATAGCACCGGCTATCTTAGGTTAAGTTTTTACTAGGATCTATTTAGAATCGTATTGATAGCTAGTATTGTATTCATACTTCTGTGTGCATTGTGCATCCCCTTGCGTATTCTAAATCGAAGTAAGGTATAACTTCGGTTTGGGAGGATGGAGTTGTGACATTGTAGTTATACTACATGTCACTTAGAAATAAAATAGCGAGACAAGGTATAGTATAGCACCTGTCAAGCTTACTATGCGAAGTAAGCGTGCTATACATACCAATCAAGTCCTAATAGACACACATATGCGAATGTGTGAAACCGATATAGGCTTACAGTGCGTAGTAAGCAGGAGAACTCGAAGCAAAGGAGATGCGACTCCTGACTGCGCACCATTGCACACACACACACTGCTCCGTTGATCCAGCATCCTAATGCCTTGTCCAGCACCAGGAATAACCCGTACTGTATCCCCAGGTCCCATCCAGCCTTGAATGCCCTCTCCAGCACCCAAGAGAAGCCTCCGATGTTGAGCAGCCCAGGTGAAGACTCCAGGCCTTGGAATGAGTGTAGCGCCCTTGCGCTCAAGCAACGGTGTACTGCCAACCAGAGTACCTGAAACGGTAATTAATTACCAAGTTGGTCGACTACTAAGGAACGAGGATGGAGAAGCTATAACCAAGCATAGCTTCTCCCAGGTATGTCAGCAGGACCAACAGGAAAGGAGATGACAGGTTTAGTTTGAGGTTATGGCAGGAACAACTAAACATCTACATAGAGCCCGAGGAAAGCAGATGAATTACCTCGGCGGCACTTCAAAGGACGACGACGATTCACCGACGCCTGGCTCCGCTTACTGAGGGCTGTTATGGGGCGGCGACGTGCTCCAGCTGTCCGGACACTCCGAGCCGAAGATGCCGTATTGACAATATACGGCACCTTCAATAAAGAAACTCGAGGGGCTCGATTTAGCTTAAGATCAAGGTAACACGGAACGATTTAAAGCTTACCTCACAGATAGTATTCCCAGCAGGGCCGCAATTACTCGATCGCCATCCAGCACCAAGAAGTCAACGTCGTAGACGACATCTCCGTCGAGGCAGCGAAACCATGGCCCGAGCGGCCAGTACGAACCCAGCCGAGCACGCACGACTCGAGACGCGAGAGTAGGCGCGCATGCGCAATACGCATAGGAGAAACTCTCTCGCTTCGTGCGTGCCGATGATCGAGAGACTGCGACCGACCACCGATCTTTTGAGACGCAATACCGCAATTTTTAAAGGCTACGTGTGTGTCCGAGGGATCCATGAGACGAGCGTCCAGGTAAGCCGTGCTCCTTCCTCCCAAATCCAGCTTCCTTGAAGTGTGTGTGCGCGACGCGTAGTTAGGCGCGGGACGGCCAGCAATCGCGCGAACGCGAGCGACCGCGGCCAACGTGACTGGCATTTTTTTTGAACGGCAAAACCGCTGCTTTGCCATGTAATACTCGAGAGCACATTAAGTGCAATAAACCTGCAATCTCTTTCTTTTTTTAACTAAGTTGTTTGATTTGTGTTTTAATCGTGACTCGACCCTAATCCGCAGTGGACACGTCACAAGACTCGATGGTAATCTAGAACTTACTCAACTTGAGCAAGATGAAATAGATAAAGATATTATAGAATGATTTATTGATGGCCTTCCACCAAATCAGCGTAACGGTTTAACCGATACTTCCGGTAAAATCTTATCAGAAATCTTTGACATAGCTAAAGCCACAGAAAAACGACTGCAACGCGATCGTGCTAAACACTACCAAAATAATCAAAATACTTTTTAAAGTAACAGTAATAATCAAGGAAGCTGAAATAAGTACTTGCCTGCTCAAAACCGAAATTACCAGAATAATAACAAACCCAATCAAAACGCTAGTGCTCTCAATCCAACAACCGATAACACTAATCGAAATAACAACCGTAACTATAGCTCATCTTCGAATGATCCTATTTGTAGATACTGCAAAAAAACCGGGTCATTTTATTAAAGACTGCACGCACCCCAGACGGAAGCCGTGGAATAGCGATCGACCAACGAAAATAAAGTAAAGATTCCGGGAAACGCACATCACAGAACGCACCCGCGACGAGTATGACATCGCGTCCAGTCCATATGATTCTAAAGACGTAGATCCCCGGCCCATCTATACAATGAGTCTTTCGGGTCGGAATTTTATCCCAGTAATTAAACTTAGTAGTACGAATTTCCATAGATCACCCTTAGAAGCAATGATAGATTCCGGTGCCCAGTCAAATGTGGTTAAAATATCCCAATTGCAACCCGACCTTTTCTGTTACGATCATAATGCCCCAGTTGTTAGAGGAGTATCCGGTCGCAACATCTGCTCTTATGGCTGGGTTTACATCAATTTATTTGAACGTCCTGCTGAATTCGTAGTTGTAAGGGACGATTTTCCAATCCAACAACCCATTATCTTAGGATCGCAATTTTTCAAGGATCGAAATACTAAAATTGATATTGAATTTAACCTTTAGACTGCCGGACTGGCTCATATATGAGCCACCTGTGACCTTGACAACTACTCTAGAGATATGAGGTGTTTTTATGTATAAATGCTGCACATCAAAAATATCAATTTATATGGCAAAAATGCCGGCAGTCTAAAGCTTAATACCTTTAGTTTTGATAAATATCGACGAATTCCCCCTAGGACGAATTTAAAGGTTGTGTATAGTAGGAAATAATAAACTACTCTAATTATCGATCTGTCGGAAATTAATGGTTATAAACATTGCCGCGTAACGTCAGAGACAGAATCTACATCCGAATTATCTAACGATTCCACGGAATCCACTAGCTTTAACCGATCGGATGACCTTACTAGTCATCATATGAGCATTCAACCTAGTTTTACACCCAATAAATCCTTTAATGTTAACGTTCATCATATCGAATCTAATGGCATATATGATATTCCAATAAATAAATCTAAACCTTTTCGAGTCGCATCAAGTGATCATGGGCAATCTGATACAGGGAGTGAATATATGTCCATTATTGTATAGCCACGCTCACCCTTACCTGATCTAGATGAACAATCTGACATGGAAAGCAAATCGCACTAACCTGTGTCGTAATCAGATATTCATGGTCAAACCATAATCCAACGAAAGGACAAATTAAAATTACCTTTGTATAAAGAAGACTTCTCGAATTATAATCATTTGCAAATCAATTTATGCGAATATCTACCTTGATATTGATCACATCGATTATTTCATATCTAATTCTCCAAACCCCTTGTCGTCAATAGGAAACATCGTTATAAGCAATATCCAGAAGGGTATACTTCCCAATCATTCTCTTGGTTTTTACGAAATCGGCCAAATTGTAGAATCACCTGAAGGAGATATATCACTACCTGTCAATTGTTCGGTAAATACGAATAAATTAAGTTCATCAATTAATTGATCTCACTTATGTCTGCCTTATTCCAGTCAATCCCTTAAACAACGAAAGAACATTGTCCTTGAACTTATGGACACCGACCATCTAGACTCCTTGTCCTTCGAGAGGTTAAATAACCTACTCGACGTTACAGCTGACCTTTTCTATCTCCCAGATGAACCCCTTCCTGGTATCAACGTCGTAGAGCACAAAATTGAGATGTATGATGAACTTCCTGTACGTAAGGCAGTATCCTATTCCTCAGTGCCTACAAGAAGTAGTTCACCAACAAATTACCAAACTTCTTGATGCGGGTATCGTCGAACCCAGCGAAAGTCCATACAATAGTCCCATTTGGGTGGTAAAATACCATTCACTTATCCAATCCCTAACATCACGCACATCCTCGAACAATTAGGAGGTCACGATGTTTTCTCGGTACAGGACATGGCGTCAGGTTTCCACCAAATTCCTCTACGAAAGGAGGATAGGGAAAAGACTGCATTTTCTACCCCATTTGGCCATTTGGCCATTTCCATTTCCTTCGCTTGTCGTTTGGTCTTAAAAACGGTCCTACTAGTTTTATGGAGCCAGTAAACAAGGTAGTCAAACAAGTAAGAGGGAATTTCGCTTTTTTTGATGATATTATCATTTCCGCTGATAATGTAGAGCTCGCTGGACGGATGAGACTAGTCTCAAAGAGATTCAATCCAACCAAATGTCAAGTGTACAAAACTTTCGTAAAATTCTCAGAACACATTGTAAGTTCAAAAGGCATAAAGGCAGATACCTCCAAAATTCATTCAAATCCAAAATTCAGGAACCAAGAAACATCAAATAATTCCTTGGACTTTGTGGATATTATAGACGTTTTATACCTGGTTTTGCAAAAATTTCGAAACCTTTAACTTATCTTCTGAAGAAAAACGTATGCTTTAAATGGACGGAATCTCAAAATCAAGCGTTTATACACCTAAAAATCCTTCTTACTTCCGATCCGATTTTACAACATCCTAATTTCTCTCAACCTTTTTTTGTTACTACTGACGCTTCCAATATTGCAATCGGAGGTATTCTATTTCAAAATTTAAGGGTTCCGATTTTCTAATTGCATACACAAGCAGGTTATTAAATAAGGCAGGATTAAATTATAGCACCATTGAAAGGGAACTCTTAGCGATGATCTTTTGCACGGAACAATTTAAGTATTGTATCTATGGTAGTCATTTTAACCAAATTAACAAATAAACGATTCTATTTAACAAAAGACAAAAGAACTAGAGTCTTGCAAGTGTTACAAGAATTCATTAAAAATAGTGATAACTTGTCCCAAAACATCGACAACCCTGCGACTACTGACTTATCCAATCCGGCCATGAATTCGAATTCCAATTCTAATGCAGTACCTTTAGTAATTAATGACGAATCTTATGAGCCCACACTTATAGACTCAATATTTGCCGATCACGATTTCTTTCTACCTTCTAGTTACAATATTTATTCTGAAAACACCACTAACAATAACCCTAACTCTAATAATAACGATATTTCTGATACTAACGAAAACCATAATAACTCACATACCATTATAACGGATTCTACTGATGATGCTGCTACTTACAAAACTGATCAAACGTTAGCTTCAGGTTTGAGTCGTGATGACCAGTCTTTGGATGCGACCAGAATGCTTGTCCCACACTACAACTTAAATGCTAGACCTCAGGCGAGACCTCATCCGTCGCGTAATGTTGTCGAAACTCGCGACAACTTTTAACAAGATTAGCACGGTTAGTATTCGAACAAGTAAGAGCGTTAGTATGGTATTTTTTATTATGGAACTCATTATCATTTAAATATCTTAGAATTTTGCACTATCATTTTGAAGAGTTTTTAATGGATTTTTTTTAACAACTAGATAAGTTGAAGTGTCAGAAAATAATAAATCCATTTTTAAATTATAGCCAGATTTGAACATGCAAACTGTTTTATTGCCTTTATCAGAAGTTGTAAAAAATATATCTGGATTATCCTTTAAAAAAGTTTTTGTTAATTTAAAATTATTATTTGTAGTGAATTACAATAAAAGACTAATTTCTGAAATGATTCATATAAAATGTGACAGTAATAATATTAATGCAAAAGATGACATAAAGTTTTTGAATAGTACTTACTTCCTATTCTTAGAAATTTAAAGTGCTGATACATCTGACGTATCACTATGTACGTATGTCTATGGTAATACTCGTGTTTATATATATTTACGTTACATCTTTCAATGTTTGACAATGTTCATTCGACTGTTTAACTCACCGTGTGACGTGGTATTCACGAACCCGGTGAATTTAATTAATTTTTATAATTAAATTTGACAGTTGGGCCGCGTTGCCCAATACCGCGCACACAATTATTTAATTTATCCGAACTGCGGGCTGTCGCCAGGAACGCGAGTTCGCTGGGACGTACGGTATGGAGGATTCGGGCGATCCTCCTTGCCTCGACACGATTTATAAAAATTAAAGGATGTCGGCGGGAGCGGGGAGAACGAAACAAACTCAGAATTAAAATAAAAATAATTAAAACATTTATTTTAATTTATTTTAACAATTTGGCCATCCAGGCCTCGTGCCGCGACAATGTTACTTCGCGCGGGCGGAAGTATCGGGAGCCAACCGGTTCGAGATCCTCGCCTGCGGTTGACTTGACCCCGATTTCCGCTATTCGGGTACCGGCGTACCCCAATACACTCCCGATGTACAAACACACATACACTCGGGGTAAGGGGGAAACGCGCGGTAATATAACTAGGACTTACCGGGATGCGCCCCGTGGATGGCCCAGCCGATCCGTGTCCCTGTGTCCTCCTGGGCAACGGAGGACCAACGTCGGCTGCGGTGTTGGATGGCGGCCCTGTGCCGCGGCGAGTGCCTCGCGAACCGCGTCCGCACTCACACCCGTCCTTATCACACACCAAAAACACTCGCGGCTCACCTCGCGTGGACGTTCCGGGTTGTCGACGGTTTTGCGCCTCACGCGCCTTTTCTTAGCCGGAAAACTATAAATCACGACACCGGATAGTTTGTCCGCCTCGAACGGCGGATCGGGACATACTAGTTAGGCAATTGCCTAATTTCGAAAAAGGGATGAGAGTGGGAAACACACACACTCTCGCGCTCTCATCCCTACGTACTATTGCGCGCGTAATTGTACACTTGATCTACGTAAACAAATGTCGTCGGTTGGCCTTGACATACCAAAGGCTCCGACGACTTATATTTAACAGGAGTTTAAATGCTGTGTTCGCCGCGAATAGTTGTGTGACGATTTCCGTTACAACCGTTAATACGAATTTAAAAGGTATATTTAATATAGTGTATGTCTTGTTTGAAATTTATGTATTTATCTTTTGAAAATTTTTTAAATAATTGTTTTGTTTGAATATAGGCACCTGAAGATGTTCGCCTCCATCAGATCGACTTATTATTCATATATATTAATAATTGAAGTGCAAATAAATATCACAAAAATACAAAAAAATGATTAAAATTAAATGTTTATATACATCTTGCAAACGACGCAGGTTAAGATCGAACAATTCATTTGCTATCTTAGATGATGGTACATATGTTGTGAGGCACAGAGCAGGTGCTGGGAAAAAATAAAAAACTTTTTTCACGCATAAAAGTCGCGAACATGTCCAAAAGCGCCTACAAACAGGCAACCCGCAAATTTCAACATAAATACATAGGGACATATAGGTTATCTCGCGCATATATATATACACTACCGGTCAATTACTTTTGCCCACTTCGACTCAATTTTACCCGTTACAAAAAGTATCATAACTTGGGTAAAAATTGAGATAAATAATCGTTCAATAGCTCATTTAAAAGCTTGAAGCAAGGGCTTTTTAATGGTTTACCGTCCCTATTTAAATTTTTTGTTTTTTAATGTTTTTAATATAAAAATCAAAATGTATAAAATTTGGATTTTCTTGTTCGTCTTCATTTTAAAACTGCACTTCAACCAAACATCGGAAAATAATTTTATAAAAAAAATTGAAAAGCTTGAATCAAGACCTTTCGAACGCACTATATTAACATTGTTTTAAAGTCCTTTTTACGTTTTGACTGGTGGTTTTCTTTTTAAACACGTATTTTCTTCAACTTTATGTATCTCGGAAGGATTAAATTTAAAAAAAAAATGTCTAGGAGAAAAAATGTTTGATTTTACCTTAAGATTATGTACAAATTATTTCAGATTGTTTAGAATTTTTTTTTTAATTTATATAGTTATATATAGTTTAGAAAATTCTTATAATCAATTCATTATCAAATTAAAAAAAAAATTCTAAACAATCTGAAATAATTTGTACATAATCTTAAGGTAAAATCAAACATTTTTTCTCCTAGACATTTTTTTTTTAAATTTAATCCTTCCGAGATACATAAAGTTGAAGAAAATACGTGTTTAAAAAGAAAACCACCAGTCAAAACGTAAAAAGGACTTTAAAACAATGTTAATATAGTGCGTTCGAAAGGTCTTGATTCAAGCTTTTCAATTTTTTTTATAAAATTATTTTCCGATGTTTGGTTGAAGTGCAGTTTTAAAATGATAACGAACAAGAAAATCCGAATTTTATACATTTTGATTTTTATGTTAAAAACATTAAAAAACAAAAAATTTAAATAGGCACGGTAAACCATTAAAAAGCCCTTGCTTCAAGCTTTTAAATGAGCTGTCGAACGATTATTTATCTCAATTTTTACCCAAGTTATGATACTTTTTGTAACGGGTAAAATTGAGTCGAAGTGGGCAAAAGCAATTGACCGGTAGTGTATATATATATATGTATACATATCTACAGCGTTAATACATAAATTAAATTAAATACAAATATTAAAAATAGAACAATTGTATAAATTATGAATAAATTAGGCATAAAAAGAATGAAATTGAACTTAAACTTAAAATCATATCTTTAAGGTTATTTTGGGCCAACCGATTTTAGACAGATAAGAATTCGAGGTTATCTTGCGCCAATATAAATAGTAAAGGGGATATAAAGATTAAATTTGCAGGTTAGAACGCGCTAAAATAAAGAAATCTGATTGGTCAGTTTGAATTAACATCTGAAAAAAGAAAATTATTTAAAAAATAAAGAAATAAAACGTGAAAATTCAATAGCAAAAAGATAATCACTATATCATAGAATAATTCTTATACAAAATTATATGAAGATTTTGCAAATTTAACACAATTATACATGATTTTTATTGTGAAAGAAGGAGCTTTATTATAGGTTATCTCGAGCGAATTTTACAGTATAAAAGGCGCAATGAAAGTAGCAAGAAGTCAGTTTTTCCATAGCAAGGTTCAATGTAACAATTATACGTAAGCTCCTTCTTCAATTTGAGAATGTAGATACAAATGAAATAAACATCAACAAGATACTTAAAAATATTATATTGTTATATTCAATTCAAACAAACGGTAAATTGAATCCCAGTAATTGTGCACGAAAGCACTTCATAAAAAACTACGCATTAAAGTGTGAGTTTATATTGAAACATAATGGTTGCACGTTGCTTATCCTACACTGAAGAGTGTGCACTTAAATAAATACAGATCCCTTAGGACGGTATATTTATGATAGTTGCGAAATCTTGTTAACCCCAATAAGTAGAATAGAGAATCGCACATCTTATTCAATCCTATCTAACAAATACCAAATGAATATAAAGAAAATTACTTGTATTTAAACGAGAAATAAAGAAGAAACTGCAGGTCCTTGCACTCAATCAAAACAAGGACCGTAACAATGTTGTAACAAGAGATTTTATAATTGAAAATGTAGTTCATTCTTTTAACATTAAAAAAATTGTTAATATACCATCTCGAATTGCATTTTTTTCAACTAGTAAAATACTAAAAATATGCGTCAATGTCAAAACTCATGTTTGTGAGTATTTATGTGCTGTACTAAATTTGTATCATTATTAAATAAATTAAGGTATTTTCTTATATTTTTTTTTTTAATTTTAAGTTCATTTCAATTACCCATTTTTGGTTAAACTCTGTGACGGGTTGATTTCACCTAAACTATCAAATAATAAAATCTAACCGCACGCTAATACTTTTAATCAGTTTTGTTATTTCCATCGACTATAATTAAAAGCCTCACCTCGGCTTGAGAATTCCGCACTCTGTAAAGGGGGGTCAGGAAAAAAAATGGCGAAACCCACGTCGAATCAGCGATGATAGTTTAATAGTTTTTTTTTTCTTTTTATCTCGACAACACAAACAACACAGACAACACGAGGAGCAACTACCAATAATTAAACACTTTGTAATTACACTGTAAAATTCAATTTATTAATCACTTAAGTATATAAAAAAAATGATCTCCTAATAGTTATTGAGCGCAATCTCGATCTAAAACATACAACGCAATACAAAGTTCTTAATTTAATTTCATTTAATAAGAATTATTCAACAGATAAAAGAAAAGAAACGCGACGCGGTCACACACACGATCTCTCTCACACACACACCTAAATAGGGAAATTTTCGCGCCAAAAATCGACATTAACTCGACTCTCTATAAATGAGGAATTTACACTCGAGCTGAAAGAAAGAAAGTTCGTTGCCGATACTCTAAACTATCGGATCTGCTACCTTACTCAATTTATTGAACTACACCTGTAAATGAAAAATATGACTCGAGAAAATACACAATTACAAGTATATCAGCTATCCACGATTCTCCAAGCTGTAAAATAAATTAAATATTTAACGATCTCACCAACATTCCATCTAGAATCCACTTCCAATATTAATTATTATTTTCCCGTTTAATTGTCCACAATAAATTTCTTTGAGTCCTTATTTTCCTGGACTCACAATGATTAATTGATTATATCTGATATCTCCTCAAAATGGCTACTCTTTCTCAACACTCAGTACTCTCTCTCTCAATAGATATTACTTTTCTTAAACACCTCTCTACTCAACCAAGGTTGGGACAACAAGAAGGAAAGGACGCGATCGAGGGATGATCCACCCCCCGTAACGAACTTTTCTGAGATCACCTGATTCTAGATCATTGGATATGTTGGCTGAAACTCGATATTATTCGTGGAAAATTCTCTCGACAATTTGATTGGTTTTATTTCAGGATGCGCGAACCTGCGCGAGGATAATTGTCCTCATGAAAAATCACTCATATGGCGCGACACTCGAAATCAAATTGCCGGACTCGAAATATCTTAATCTCATTATACTCGAAAAACACCAAATTATAACACCAAAATGTCACCAAAATAACACCAAAAATACATAATAAAATAATAGATTTCATCAGTAATATATATATAAATCAACATATAATTCATGCAACATAAAACATTAATTTAAATACTCGAGAAAATCCAATTATAAATCGTAATATCAATTACTCATATACTCCAATACGTGCGAGAGAGAGAACGCCGTATATATATAGACATGCTTATATATTTAATATACCTCGATACTCTCTCTCTCGACTATATCACGCTCCCCACTCTGATAGCGGCGCGAGCATGTTGCGCGTACTCATTATTCGGGAGAGAGCGATCGCGTGCGTTACTCCGCTCCCCCCCTACCCCTCGTGTCGACAATACCCGGTGTACGTCTTCACCGCGATCACCTATCTTCTCGCGTTCGGATTTATTTCAGTGTAGGTGTATGTGTGTGTGTATGTCCCGGTTGCCGACGATGCGCGTACGTACAAAGTAACTCGTACGCGCACACAGGCGTTATCAGCTGTTATGCCGTCGGTATGTATTCCCGTTGTATGTGTGCGAACGCGATCATACTCTATCTTTTAATATTTATCATTTATTTATTTCTATCTTATTTTATTTTAATTGTGACAACGTCACAACTCATGCGAATGCAAATATTTATAATTTAAGCGTTAATCCATATAAGAAAAATGTTTAATTTATTTAAATTAACGATATTTAAAAACAGACTTTTAAGAAGATACTTTTACAGGATAACAACACTCAGGTATGCAGATTTATGAAACAATTCACTTGGTTATTTTTGTGTATTTTCCACGTACTTATTTCACGTGTATTTTTCAAGTATATTTATTACGTGTATATTTCATGTATATTTTTCACGTGTACTTTTCATGTGCATATTTGGAACCGAATTACCCGTAATATTTTACGTGTATTTTTCACGTAAATATATCACATGTTTTTTTTCAACAGGGCCTGGAAATAAGATGGATAAAGTATTAAATGCATTTAATAATTATAATACACGACTTCAATTCACCCATGAAAAAGAAAAAAACGGTGCTATAAATTTTTTAGAGACATCTTTAATTAGAGAAATTATAGTAAAAAAATAATTATTAACTGGTATAGAAAAGATACATTTTCAGGGAGATTTTTACATTTATTATTTGGTCATACTATAGAACAAATAAGATCGATGGTTTATATTTTGGTGGATAAGGCAATTTTATTGTCGAACCAGAAGTTTCATGGAATCAACATTAAATTAGTTAAAGACTTTTTAATAGATAATCAGTATCCATGTAAATTTATTAACCATAATGTAAGAAAAAGAATAGAAAAAATTATATACAAATCTGATAATAATAATATTCAACAAAATACACAAAACAAATATTTATCAACCATAAGTGTCCCTTGTATTCCGAAATTTTATGACAATATATCTGGTTTTATAAAGTAGAAGGGTATTAAAGTGGTTCCCAAAATTTGTAATGGCTTAGGTAATGTTGTTGTAAGAGACAAGAAAAAGACTGATAAACTTAGTAAAACAAACGTAGTATATAAAATTATATGTGACAATTGCGACGCGACCTACGTAGGTGAGACGAAAAGACAACTACAATGTAGAATATAAGAGCATTTAAATAATAGTAAAAAGTCAGAGGTTCAGTATGTTATTAACGATCATATAACAAAATATGATCATACTTTTAATTTTAATAATGTAGAAATTCTAGATCGAGAAATAATTAGGGGAAAAAGACTGATACCAGAAACGACCCAAATTAAATTGGAAAAAAATGCGATTAATGTTAAAGATGACGCAAGAAACCTTAGCCAATTTTACAATGGCATTATTAACCACGTCAAATTGTTTTTTACTTTGAATATAATGTTTTAAAACGTATGCTAAATTATCTACAGATGGTTATTACTTACTACAATCCTAATTAAACCCGAAAATTTAATATCTAAGTGGTAAATATAATGAAAAGAAAAAAAAATACAATAAATATCGACTAAATTATTATTATTTTTTAAGAATTTTTAACGACAATTGACGGGGAGTTATAAATTTATAAATAATAAATATAAATTGAATTTGAGGAAATATAAGACAATCTGGGATAATTTACACAAATCTAGATTTTATCGAATTTTTATAAATATTGACAAAAATTGTAAAATTAAAAAAAATTTTTTTTAATTTTATTGACTGAATTTTTAAATTTCATTTATTGGTTGTAAATAAAACACGAGAATTTATATTCAAATATTCTTGACATGTCTGTCATCTGTACTGTCAAGGTGACATGATATATCCGTATAATGAAGTGTCTCGAAAATTTGAATTATATAGCTTTACAAAACCGTCTGTGATATGACTAGCAAATTTTGTTTTTATTAAGAATTTTTATTATTAACTGCTTTTTGCTTAATTAGTGTTGTATGTGTGTTGTATTAAATAATTTATTTATATATATGGGTGGTTCTCTGTGACATCGAAGATGAAAAAAATAAATATTGCTATAACTGTGGGAATATGTTTTAGAGGTATCCAGTAGTTCTCCTGAATTTTTTCAGATTTTTTCTGGGCCATTATTTTAAGTTACAGAGAATCAAAGTTGACATTTTAGCACTTTTTTGCATTATATGCCCATTTTCATTAATTTTTAGCTCCCAGGGGATGCATTTTTCACTAAAAACATAAGTATGACTTTTTTGTAAAATTTTCCGAACTTTTCATTAAAAATACTTTTAAAGACATAAATGTATGCTGTCACACTCTTGTAAGCCATTTAAACCTTAAATAGTGAAAATCAGCAATTCTGCTCCGGACTCTGGTAACCTAATACTGTCTAAAAGATGTCTTTTTATAGTCAGAAACTGCCTAAAAATTTCCAGAGTGGGTCTAAATCATTAAGATCACTTATGGTCAAAATATCCGGGAAAAGTGCCCGAAATATTAATAGAAATGTATATTTGTTGCCTTATAACGATGAATCTAGTAGCATGATCATTGCAAAAAAATTTATGCACTTACCTCGGAATGGTAGAAAAGTATCTCCACTTGTTTCAGTATCCATCTAATCCCCTGTAAGCTGCTAAAAATACAAATATTATTGTAAAATTAAAAAAAATTTTTTTTAATTTTATTGACTGAATTTTTAAATTTCATTTATTGGTTGTAAATAAAACACGAGAATTTATATTCAAATATTCTTGACATGTCTGTCATCTGTACTGTCAAGGTGACATGATATATCCGTATAATGAAGTGTCTCGAAAATTTGAATTATATAGCTTTACAAAACCGTCTGTGATATGACTAGCAAATTTTGTTTTTATTAAGAATTTTTATTATTAACTGCTTTTTGCTTAATTAGTGTTGTATGTGTGTTGTATTAAATAATTTATTTATATATATGGGTGGTTCTCTGTGACATCGAAGATGAAAAAAATAAATATTGCTATAACTGTGGGAATATGTTTTAGAGGTATCCAGTAGTTCTCCTGAATTTTTTCAGATTTTTTCTGGGCCATTATTTTAAGTTACAGAGAATCAAAGTTGACATTTTAGCACTTTTTTGCATTATATGCCCATTTTCATTAATTTTTAGCTCCCAGGGGATGCATTTTTCACTAAAAACATAAGTATGACTTTTTTTGTAAAATTTTCCGAACTTTTCATTAAAAATACTTTTAAAGACATAAATGTATGCTGTCACACTCTTGTAAGCCATTTAAACCTTAAATAGTGAAAATCAGCAATTCTGCTCCGGACTCTGGTAACCTAATACTGTCTAAAAGATGTCTTTTTATAGTCAGAAACTGCCTAAAAATTTCCAGAGTGGGTCTAAATCATTAAGATCACTTATGGTCAAAATATCCGGGAAAAGTGCCCGAAATATTAATAGAAATGTATATTTGTTGCCTTATAACGATGAATCTAGTAGCATGATCATTGCAAAAAAATTTATGCACTTACCTCGGAATGGTAGAAAAGTATCTCCACTTGTTTCAGTATCCATCTAATCCCCTGTAAGCTGCTAAAAATACAAATATTATTATAAAATTATAAAAAATTATTTTTTAAACATTTATAATGCTGGATTTTTAGTTTTACATCCCTTACAAGAATTATAATACTAATCTGAAGGATTACTATAAAAGTATCAACATTATTATTATTATTATTCAGCAATACATTGTTTAGATTTCACAAACTTGTCACTGTCACGTTATCATATTATTCATTATAATTATATATCCGATTTATTTATATATCTTTTGTATTAAATACGTATATTCAGTTATTGTAATAATGATGTTTATATATTTATAGTAATCCTTCAGATTAGTATTATAATTCTTGTAAGGGATGTAAAACTAAAAATTCAGCATTATAAATGTTTAAAAATTAATTTTTTACATTTGTATAATAATATTTGTATTTTTAGCAGCTTACAGGGGATTAGATGGATACTGAAACAAGTGAAGATACTTTTCTATCACTCCAAGGTAAGTGCACAAATTTTTTTGCAATGATCATGCTAATAGATTCATCGTTATAAGGCAACAAATATACATTTCTATGAATATTTCGGGCACTTTTCCCGGATATTTTGACCATAAGTGATCTTAATGATTTAGACCCACTCTGGAAACTTTTAGGCAGTTTCTGACTATAAAAAGACATATTTTAGACAGTATTAGGTTACCAGAGTCCGGAGCAGAATTGCTGATTTTCACTATTTAAGGTTTAAATGGCATACAAGAGTGTGGCAGCATACATTTATGTCTTTAAAAGTATTTTTAATGAAAAGTTCGGAAAATTTTACAAAAAAAGTCATACTTATGTTTTTAGTGAAAAATGCATCCCCTGGGAGCTAAAAATTCATGAAAATGGGCATATAATGCAAAAAAGTGCTAAAATGTCAACTTTGACTCTCTGTAACTTAAAATAATGGCCCAGAAAAAATCTGAAAAAATTCAGGAGAACTACTGGATACCTCTAAAACATATTTCCACAGTTATAGCAATATTTATTTTTTTCATCTTCGATGTCACAGAGAACCACCCATATATATATATTTTTTTATTATTATTATTTTAACGTCGCTCTTTTTATGCTCCCAAACCGGTGCTAATCAGCGACGGAGGTCATTCGATGTCTTGGTGAAGAAAGCACTTGTTGAAAATACATTCGCCAGTGGTGCTTGTATCAATCGGCCGGGGCCGGGAATCGAACCTGGGACCTCCAGATTACGAGCCCGACGCCCTACCGACCGAGCCATCGCAGGCCTCATTTATATATTTATTACGAATAAATTATGATGTTATATATGGAGGATTCAGAGAAGAAAGGTATATTAATGAACATAATCTCAATCTTTGTGCAAGTTTAACATGTAATTATATCTAATGCCAAATATGTGCAATAATTGACCAAATAGTAAGTAAATATACATGTATTTAAAATTGTATTTAAATAGAAAAGTGTAGAATGCTGTAAATAAATGATTGATTTCATAAAGGTATAGCATAATGAGGATGGAGGACTTCCATCGAAACGTCACGAAGATTTATCCGCAAATTGACAATTTATTACAAAAACCGTACGAGTGGCTATGCGAAAGATGAATAATAACACCTAAAAATGCTTCTGCTCTTGAAATTAATAACATTGTTTTAAAGAAAGTTCCGAGTATAGTTAAAGAGTACAAATCTATAGACGCTGTTATAAATAACGATAATGTTGATCTTTATCCAAATTTCTAAATTCTTTTAATCCTGCAGGATTACCACCACATAGCCTCCATTTGAAGTAGGTGTTACTATTATTTTACTCCGAAACCTTAACCCTCCATGATTATATAAAGACACAAGGTTGCAAATAAAAAATATGCGTAATTACATTACAGAAGCAACTATTTTAACTGGGCCAGCTACTGGTGAGACTGCTCTTATACCTCAAATTCCCATAATACCAAAAGATTTACCTTTCCAATATTTCAAATAAAAATCTCTTTTGACATCACGATCAATAAATCGTAGGGTTACACATTCCAACAAATTGGTAGTGATTTACAGTTATACATTAGATTCTATAGAACAGGTAACTCAGAATCTCGATACATTTTATTACTGAAAAATTAAATAAATACGAAATATAATTTAAATGTAAATTTGTATATCCAGAAGTATTATAATTCCCACTTCGGACACATTGGCATCTCTGGCGAATTCGAAACAGGAGATGCTAGTATTTGATAATTATTTATATCTTTATTAAACTAATATTTGTTCAGTTCCATGAAAAGTGTAAAATTTATGTTTGAAATATGTGAACTACGCATATAGGAATATTATTTAGAATTAAATATTCTATTGGTATTGCTGAAAACACTTTATTGTTTTATAATATTGTGCTCAAACGTTTCGAAGGGGATACGCGAGGTAGAAGCGAGCCTTTCAATATGTCGGAGGGGAATACAAACAAAAAGGATTTGCGCACTATATACACACGCGTTGTGAAAACTGCAACCAAAGGAATAGATTTGATAGTGCCACTTGCTATCCGCCACGTCCTTGTTTCCTGTATCTCAGTATCCCATTCCCCCTTGGAGAGCTAATGCTGGCTCCTTGTCTCCTAGCTGCTCGTATTATTGTTAAGAAGTACTCTGGTGCTGGATTGCGGGAAAAACTAGGAATTCGGTTCATGGAAATATCATTCGATTAACCCCCTGGCGCAGTATCCCGAGATATCTCGTCCAAAATATACGTGATTTGTATATTACGCGTACGCAGGGGGGTTAAATATGGCTAATTGAGATTGTTGAGTATGTATGTAAATAGGGTTGTGTGTATATGTGTTTTTTTCTTTAAGAGAGAGGGAGTTTAAAGATAAATCCATTATGGACCATGGCATATTACCGTACGGTACCACCGCATGTGGGAATCTCACCCACTAAACCTTCCAGTATACGGCAGCATTTTTACATTTCGCCGCAGCAAGATCCTCTCTCCGTTCACTTTAACGGCTCTTAAAAAAGTGAACTACACTCTTCCATCTGTGTTCATCATCCTCGCAGTACTACCAATGCTTCGCTGGGGAACAAAAGGTTTATGCCCTCTTCTTGTAATGTAGTCATTATTTCATTGATCTTGTTCGAGCTTAGTAGGATCTGTCATTACTTCGTCTTTATTTCTTCACGTCTTCTTCGTACTGCATTGTTCGGTCGTCTTCTTCCTGCCGCATCCCTCAGCATCTTTCTTTTTCATTCTTTCTGAATTTATTGAGGATGACTGCTGCGTAGTTGCTGAGTGCGTACCATGCATCTTCCGAAGTCTGCATAGCCGTCATAATCGACTCTGGAGTTACTCTGGTTTGTAGGTAGCTCTCAAGTTCGCCTTGCTCTTTCTCATATTGCGGGCAGTTACTAAAAACATGCTCCATATCTTAGTTTGTGTCCGAGCATAATGGCCAGTATAAACTGTCTTCTTGTTTAAATCGGAGCAGGAAAACTGTGTAAGGTAGTAATTTACTTTCCAATGGCATCTTTTGAACTAGTCCTCTATTCTTGGTATGAGACGATGCGAAGTCCCATCTTCTTTGCCATTCAATCATTGTCCGTCTCCTTGCGAAATTCCAGATTTCTGACTATGCGACACCGTTTGACTGTTTCTTTCTTTTTATCACTAGTAGGTCGACGGGTGACATTTTTGATATAATACGCGCTGCTATGTCTGATACCGTCCGATAAGCGAACGCGACCCTTAGTGCAATTTTTCGTAACACTGTAGATAAGTTTCGCGCAAAGCTTTTCATCTTGATGGCATCTGCCCATATTGGAGCTCCATACAGCTAAATCGATGTGATTACATGGCTAAGAGTAGACTTATTTATTTAGACTTCTTTTTTGAGATGGTCCTCCTACATTTGGAATCAATCGTGAAGAAGTGAAACCAACTTTTGCTACTTTATCGCTAACTATTTTCAGATGTTTGAAATTTAGCCTTTCGTTGATGGTGATGTCCAAGTACTTGATGGTTGTTTAAAAAACGATCTCATATCCATCCACCATCAGTGTAATTTCCTCCATCTTCTTCCTAATAGAAATAAGGAGAGCTTCAGTTTTGTGACTAGCTAGTTCCAGGCCCGTTTTCGTAAACCATTCGTGTATTGTACAAATGGTCTCGTTGGCTGTTTAAACTATCTCTTCTTTGTGTTTCGCTACCATGACTACAGCAATGTCATTCGCAAATCCAATCACTGTTGCACCTTTGGGTAATTGCAGCCTTAATACCCCATCGTACATGATGTTCCAAATCGGCGGACCCAATTCTGAGCCTTGGAGAACACCTCCGGTAACTGCATAAGTCTTAGTACCTATTTCGGTGTCATATAATAAGATTCTATTCTTCAGGTAGTTGGACATCATTCTTCTTATATATACAGGCGCATCTTGCTTCCGAAGTGTCTCGTGAATTTTACTTCATTTCGCCGAGTTGAATGCGTTTTTCTCATTCAATGTAACTATGGCACAATACTTCTTTTTCTTGCCTTTCTATTTTTGTCACTCTATCGCTGTCTGCACAGTGTCAATTACTAGAAAATCAGAGTCCTGCGTTGGTTCGGTCGGTAGGGCATCGGGCTCGTAATCTGGAGGTCCCAGGTTCGATTCCCGGCCCCGGCCGATTGATACAAGCACCACTGGGGAATGTATTTTCAACAAGTGCTTTCTTAATAAAGACACCGTATGACTACCGTCGCTGATTAGCACCGGTTTGGGAGCCTAAAAAAAGCGATGTTAAAATAATAAAACAAAAACTAGACAAATTGCGTCGAGTCGACGATTTGCGTCGTCGTCAAATCCGTATTGATGTTTGTCCAGTCCATAAATTCTATTTCTTTCTATAAAATGATCCATTCTGACTCATATTATGTGTTCCAGGATCTTTCGTAGAATGTCCAACATACAGAGTGGTTTATATGATTAGGTCTCCTGGGGTGGCTTTTTTCCTTTCGGTAGAAGCACGAGTCGTTGTTTCTTCCAGTTTGTGGGGAATGCACCCTCTTCTGAACATGTATTGTACAAGTTTACGAGGATCTCCGGATGCGCATGGATGTCATGTTTCAATGCCATATTGGGATTGCCATCCAGGCCTGGAGCTTTATCGTTTCTTACTCTTCTACAGGCGGCTAACAATTCCTGAGTTATGACTGGAGTCACCTCTTTCAATGGCACATGGATCTTCCATTTGCATCGAGAACAGTGTGGCCACCACTCGATGAAATAGTTCCAGGCATTTGATAGGGAATCCGTTCTTGCTTTAATCTTCTTCATTATTACTTGGTACGATCGACTCCAAGGGTCCCGTTCGAATTTATCCTGTAATTCCTTAAGGCATCGAAGTTTATTTTCGCGGATTGGCTTTTTAAGATTTCTCTTCGCGTCCTTCATTTCTTAACTGCGGACGTTTACTATTTCCTAGCATCTTTCAGTTTTATAGTATTTCTTCTTAGCCCGTTGTTCTTGTCTTCTGTTCCGATGACACTCGCTGCGTGCTCTCAACTTCTTTATCCCACCAGTATACTCGTGGTCGTCCATGATAAGGTACTCTTTTTGGCATGGCAGCGTCATGCTCGAGTGATTTTTTTTATTACCTGCGCAGTCTTACTGTTAGCTGTCCCACAGAGTTGTAATTCTTCTAGTGACAACATGAACACCTCCTTATCATAATCTTTTGTTTTCCAACCGACTTTACTAATCCGTGTGCTAGCGATGGAGCCTTGCTTTTATTTTCCTATTTCCATAATTATGGCCTGGTGATCACTATTTGTGTAGTGTTCACTCACGAACCACTTGTCAACTGAGTCATTCAGACAGCGACTAACAAACGTTAAGTGTATGATACATCCTGTGTCCCCTCTTCTGAAAGTGTAGGCGCAACCCTGATTTACTAGTACTAACACTAGGAGTGCGAATGCATCCATTAGAACTCAGCCTCTTTGATTAGTCCTTTGACTGCCCACTCCACCGCCCATGCATTAAAATCGCCTGCGATAATTACTGGTTTTGTTCCTGCAATGTCCTGCATGAGTCGGTCCAGCATCCGTTCAAATTTGATTAAGTGGAGTATTGGAAGATGCGTAGCAGCTGTATATGTGTACACCTGCTACCTTAGCTCTTATAAATACTTCTTTACGGATCGTCATTCTTTCTTGGTATGCAGTATAACCACATGCTCAGACTGCTGCTCTACCAGTAAGGTCTCTGTATTGCTCACAAACAACGGCTGCGTCAATTTTTGTCTCACGGACGTATTGGTTTAGTAGGTCCTGTGCTGTCTCGCAGTGATTTAAGTTGAACTGCACTATCTTCATTATCTAGGTATATTCAGTCCTCCTACTACGGTTTAGTATACTGGGTATGCGATACTACCAGCTGCATAATCACTATTTCCTACTACGCCTCTCTCCTTGCAAAATATGCAGTTCGGTCTATTGTTATATATGTCCAAAACCCAGAAATTTCTAGCATCTAAGCGGTCGTGTGTTTCGCTTCATTTCCCTTATTCGACAGATAACTCAAGCTATCCTGATTTGGAGTATTGGTATGCCTTCCGCAATGACTTTATTGCTATCTGTACTAGGATAGATGCATCATCGTTTTCCAGCTACTAATGTAGCGCTTTCAAGACTTTTTCCTTGCTAGGTAATAAGTCAAGGTCCTTTATTTCAGAGACCCCAACGTCTTGTAGGGTCCTTATTTTGGTATCATCCTTTAGTAACCCTTCGACTACTTGTCGAAGTTCTGCTGTCTTTTCCTTTGCAGCGTGTTGGAGTTCCAAGAGTAAATCCGCAATTATCGTAAGTTTAGTATCCGCAGTTTAGAGCTTTAACCCGATCGGAACCAGTGTAGAAATTTGGCTAGATACCCATGCCCGCTTGGAGTAGTGTTGTTTTATTCTCATTATTCATTCACAATTCATTTGTTATTTATTTTCGGTGTTTCTTCCCTTATTCTGTATCCTAGGAAGGAGCCCTTTAACAAGGTGCTAACATTCGGACGAGATGCTACTTACTTGTTTTAACGAGATTGGCACTTATCATCCTCCTTCCCCACATCTTAAGCAGTGGGGACCCGAACTTGGGACCGGCGCAGCGAAGTTGTGTGTGTGTGTGTGTGTGTGTGTACATGTGTGTGTATGTGTGTGTGCGTGTGCTTGTGTGCGTGCGTGTGTGCGTGTGTGTTTGTATGTGCGTGCGCTTGTGTGATGTGTGTGTGTTTTTTTTGAGGAGTCAGTAAAAATGCTCTTTACACACGGAGTGTCGGACTTGGTCAGCGTGACACATACCCATCAAAAAACCACCCTGCCATTAGGCTTGGCAGGGCTTCACCTCTCGACTGATCTTTCTCTTCTTCTGACAGCTCTGGAAGCTGTTGCCTAAGCAGTCCATCGTAAATGACGTTTCAGAGAAGGGGCCCCAAAACCGAACCCTGTGGCACGCCTCCGGTGATGTTATAGGAGTGCGCGCCAACTTCGGTGTCAAAGAGGAGGATGCGTTCTGTGAGGTAGCTCGAGATGACTTTACGTAGGTAGAGCGGCATCTTCAATTGTTCTAAAGACAACATAATGTTGTCCTATCGAGCCGAGATAAAAGCATCCCGAATATCCAGTGCGGTGTTAGCACACATGCGCCTAGAATTCCTAGTACCACCGATGGCATTGGTGACCAGCTCAACAACTCGTCTTATAGCGTCAATAGTTAAACGCCCTTGCCGAAAATCGAACTGATTGTCAGACAGATCGCCTGCCTATGCAATGGCTGCTTGCAGCCTTACACAAATGACACGCTTGAACAGTTTCCCAGCTATATCCAACAAACAGAGTGGACAGTACGAGGAAGGGTTCTCCGGTGGTTGGCTCACCTTTGGGAGAAGCACCGACCTCTGTACCTTCCACCGTGCTAGGAAGCATCCTAATTGAAAACAAGCATTGAATATGTCGGCAAAAATTTGCTGCACATTTAGCGCAGCGGTCTTGATAGCCAGACCAGATATTTCATCCGGCCCTGGAGCTTTACGGATGGATATTCTCCTTGCAGCCATTTTCAGCTCGATTATGCTAATGTCTGGCGGCGCGACTGCACTATCGGTCCATATTAAGCCTGTCTCGGCTGCCCGTTCCTGATGTTGTGGGAATAGGTGACGCGCCGCTCTGTCAAGAAAATGTGGACATGATCGCGTTAAGGCACTCCTGGAATCGCGGTCCATTTCCTCGCAAATCTCGCGCCAGCAATTGCGTTTAGCCGCTTTATTTGCAACCTTGAGCTCTTTCCGATTTTCCTCGTAGGCCACGGCTGGTTCTTGGTACCGTGGCTTGTTCCGAGCTCTCTGGTGCAGTCGCCGAGTCCACAGATACTAAGCTTTATATTCCCAGAAGGTACCACATTTGGCCCGATCACCGCAGAGATTACCTCTGCCACTTTTTGCGCCGTCGTGGCCTCGTGCATATCCTTTATAGTAATGGACTCTTTGTGGGTCAGCATCTGGACCTCTGTTAACCCACGTAGTGTGGATGAGACCGCTGCCTCGAGATCTGGAGTTCCTGCGCTAAGTCTTCCAAGCTTAATGAACAGATCTTCTCTGGTACGCCGAATACGGGAGACTCTTTCTTCCAGCAGCTTCAGGTTTGGTGCGGCCCGTATCTGCCGAAGGATGGCGGCGTAAGCTCGCCCTCCTGTCACTTTTACCTTAATGGCGTCGGGGCGAGCTGGTTTTATGACCACTTTATGTTTTTAAGTCACCTTAGACGACCCTCCGACATACTTGGTCTGCTTCAGTTGCGTATTCCACTGAGTCTCTTTCTTTTTGCCCTTGCGCACTACCGTAGCCCAGTCAGGGACCTTTGACTGGTTTCCATCGGTCTCAGGAACGGATGACGAAGCATCTTTTAGGTCTCTTTCTTTTATACTCTAACCTTTTATGCTCTACGACTAGCATATTCTAAAATAGATGATTTATTTTCAAAAGGAACTAGCTGCTTTCATGCTGACTCCGGACATATAATTTCTCACAAAAAACCGGATATATTCAATTATGATACACTAATAAGTAGAAATGTAAGAATTTGTTTTTGACACAAAGTACGCAAAATGCCATTTTACACAGTTTGTTTATTAAAAAATGGAATTAGACTCTGTGTATCAAAAAATATACTTCGATGCACGGGTGACTGATGAGTTTCAATTCAGCGAGTATCACTGTCGCTTTGCTCCAATGATAAAATTTACACTCGTTCGAAAAACGATTTTTGCACCATTATCGATAAGTACTATATTATTACCAACTCATACGAGTATTCAATCCAAATTATTGGATTTCGGTATGAAACATAGGGTTAAAAATTGTAACAGAATTTGTTGGAGAGAAGAGCCGCCTTGTTACGCGACAGGCGTGATCCCCCCGCGTCCCGTGTTCTGCGTTCGCCGTGCTGCATTTGCAGTGAGTGGTGCAACACCGTGAATCGACCTGCAGTCACACAATCTCGGTGCACGGGCGAACAAACAGTTCGTCCTACACCGCAGCGAGAGTTAGAGAGAGAGAGAGAGAGAGAGAGAGAGAGAGATATCGATCGGTGGTCGTTGTTTACCAACGACTATAGCAACTTATAAAGGAAGTGGTACCACGTCACGCGATCGTGTTTTATTCGCTAATTAAAAATAATCTTATTGCGTTGTACCAGTCCCGTTAACTGGGTATATTATTTTAGTTCGCGATATTTTTCGCCCCTCTCTCTACAAGTCGGTCGTTTACCGACTTGTAATTAAAAGCGTAGACCTCGGCGACAAATAGATATTTTATTTAATATTTATCTTTATTTTTATTTTAATAAATTCATTTTATTAAAAGAATTCAATCAGGTGTTCAAGTAATTGAATTTAACCCATGGACGATTCCTTCCGTAACCCTAAGAGCTCGTATATTTCTGGTTGACAAGTGCTCGACGCGATATCCCTGTTTCGCGGTCAATTTCAGATTTGATGTTTTACCTGGTTGTTATCTGAAACAGTACATCGGTTACGAAACTAACACTTAACAGATTTGGTAGAGCGGACAGGTAACCGTCGCCGCAACGCGGGAAAAATACGTTTTTTTAAATACGGTAAGTTTAACTGTACCGTTTAACGTATGATGGCACTACTAGTTAACCCTACACCCAGAAACCCATTAACCAATAAACCTAAAATCCATAAACCCTAAATCTATAAACCCTAAATCCATATACCAATAAAACCTAAATCCATAAACCCATAAATCCTAAACCCACTACTCGATGAAATCAAAAAATTCATCAACCCATAATTTCGGTCAATTTAGTACCTACTTACACATATCATATCGCCACGTGAAGGTTGAAGTTAGAACTTTAATATGCACTTTTTTTACTTTTTTTTATTGTTTTTAATTTTTTTCTTATTTTTTCACTTTTTTTAATTTTTATTATATTATCAGTATATTTAAATAATATGCAAAACAAAAATTTAATTACGTATTTTATTATGTACAATAGAACAATTGTTATCAAAAGATTTTGTTTTTATTTTAATAACACAGGCACACAAAAAAAAGTGGCAAGACCCAGAGGGTAGAGGTATTATTTCTTATGTATTTTGACGCGCTGAAACCGAATCCGGGCGTAGAATTACTCTAGAACCCTTCATTTTTTTAAATCAAGAAAAACCACCTGGAAAATCGGAAAACCCAATTTTTAGAAAGGAATAAGTGGGTGAGTGTTCAGTGTACTAGATTAGGAAATTTGAAACGTACTATAATATCATTTTTCATGTATTTTGACACACTGAAACTGAAACTGGAGTTTATTTTATACGTAAGCTCTTTGAATTTGGATAATATGCTAGAAAACTGTGAAAATTGCTGAAAATTGTAAAAATTTTTGTAATAAACGTATCCATGTATAACGATTTTGCAGTCAGATTAAACATATCGAAATACACAAAAAACATAAATCATGATATCACAAAAAATGTATTTTAAGCTCTTACAGATAAATTTTAGGATTTTTTGAAGATTTCTCTTGGTTTCTTACAATTTTTTTAAAATATTAAGGTCCTACGAGTAAAGTAGACCCTAAATTTGATTTCAGCGTGTCAAAATATATAAAAATCATGCATTATATAAGTTCTAAAATATTGATTGCCTAATAAATGCGGACTCTTCAATGCAAATTTTCAGAATATTCAGCAATTTTCAGTTTTCTAGTATATTATCCAAATTCAAAGAGCTTACGTGTAAAATAAACACCAGATTCAGTTTCAGCGTGTCAAAATACATGAAAAATGATATTTTAGTATGTTTCAAATTTCCTAATCTAGTACACTGAACACTCACCCACTTATTCCTTTCTAAAAATTGGGTTTTCCGATTTTCCAGGTGGTTTTTCTTGATTTAAAAAACATGAAGGGTTCTAGAGTAATTCTACGCCCGGATTCGGTTTCAGCGCGTCAAAATACATAAGAAATAATACCTCTTCCCTCTGAGTCTTGCCACTTTTTTTTGTGTGCCTGTGTTATTAAAATAAAAACATAATCTTTTGATAACAAATGTTCTATTATACATAATAAAATACGTAATTAAATTTTTGTATTACATATTATTTAAATACACTGATAATATAATAAAAATTTAAAAAAGTGAAAAAATAAGAAAAAAATTAAAAACAATAAAAAAAAGTAAAAAAAGTGCATATTAAAGTTCTAATTTCAACCTTTACGTGGCGATATGATATGTGTAAGTAGGTACTAAATTGACCGAAATTATGGGTTGATGAATTTTTTGATTTCATCGGGTAGTGGGTTTAGGATTTATGGGTTTATGGATTTAGGTTTTATTGGTATATGGATTTAGGGTTTATAGATTTAGGGTTTATGGATTTTAGGTTTATTGGTTAATGGGTTTCTGGGTTTCGGGTTATTCGGTTTCTTGGTTAAGAATTTATGGGTTTATGGATTTATAGGTTTAGGGTTTACGGTTAAGGGTTTATTGGTTTAGGGTAAAAAATCCCCTTACTCACAAGGAAAGTACATAACCTCCGGGAAACGGATCTCATCCTAACTTTGGTATGTTTTTTATAATATAAAAATATAAAGAAAGCCAAGTTATCTCTTGCCAATGGCCACTTTTATGGAAGTTATTCGACATTCAATAATAATAGCAGTAAAAATTACTTCTAATTCGATTGCTCATAACTCGGAAACAAATAAAGATAAACAATCAAATCAAAAACCAGAAAAAAGTTGAGTTCAAGTAGATATGGTTTGAAAAAAAAGAAGCTCAAATTGCTTAATTTGAAGCAAAGTTATGAAGAAAATAAAAAATTGAAGAAATTTTAACCAAAATTTAATATGAAAAATTTATTGTTTCTTTTGGCCTAATAATCTTCAATTTCTTATTTTCTTCATAACTTTGCTTCAAATTAAGCAATTTGAGCTTCTTCTTTTTCAAACCATATCTACTTGAACTCAACTTTCTTCTGGTTTTTGGTTCGATTGTTTATCTTTATTTGTTTCCGAGTTATGAGCAATCGAATTAGAAGTAATTTTTACTGCTATTATTTTTATATGTCGAATAACTTCCGTAAAAGTGGCCATTGGCAAGAGATAACTTGGCTTTCTTCATATTTTTATATTATAAAAGACATACCAAAGTTAGGATGAGATCCGTTTCCCGGAGGTCATGTACTTCCCTTGTCAGTTAACTAGAAAAGGTGTTCGTTGGCACTGGGATGCAGAGCAACAGACAGCCTTTGAAAAACTGAAAATATCCCTTACTCAAGCACCCATTCTAGCACGACTTAATCTCACCTTACCCTTTACGTTGCAGACGGACGCAAGCAATTACGCGATAGCAGGTGTGCTTACGCAGGTAATTGATGGGGAGAAACATCCAATCTACTATGTGAGTAGAACAATGACCAAAGCAGAACGCAATTACACTGTAACTGAAAAAGAGTGTTTAGCGGTTCTGTGGTCAGCAGATTGGCTTAAAGGGTATCTTCAAGGAGAACAGTTTACCGTAATAACAAACCATTTCAGTCTTTTATGGTTAAATAATCTCAAAGACCCTGCAGGCCGACTGTCACGATGGAATACAGCGCTACAAAATTACGATATCAAATTTGTACATCGTAAAGGTGCTTTGCATCAAGTTCCGGATGCTTTATCAAGAGCATGGGAAGAGTCAGAAGTAGCAGCTGTAGTTCCGACTCACATAGACGATCCATGGTACATACGAAAAATGGAGAACGTACGGAAATTTCCAGCTAAGTATCCCGATTTTAAAATCGAGAGTGGTTTTCTTTACGCACATCGTCCAAACCCATTAGTCGATCCATTGTTCCCTGATTTAGATGCGTGGAAATTAGTTTTTCCAGCATCAAACAGACCCCAAGCTCTTTTGGAAGCCCATAATACTCCTCAATCAGGACATTTAGGCATAGAAAAAACTTACGCACGTCTTGCGACTTATTATTATTGGCCAGGTTATTTTTAGGATACTTCTTGTTATGTCCGATCGTTTTATGAATGTCAAATCCACAAAAGTTGCCAGCTGCCCCCAGCAGGGCTAATGGGCGAAAGAAATATCGAGGGACCATGGAAAGTGGTGGCTGCCGATATTATGGGCCCGAAGCCAAAATCTAAACGAGGGTTCAAATACGTAATTGTTTTTGAAGATTTATTCACTCGTTACGTAGAAATTCAGCCACTTAGGAAGGCAGACGCTAAAAGTGTATGGCAAGCTTTTGAGGATTTGATCATAAACCGATGGGGATGCCCTAAGTTTTTATTGACAGATAATGGGACTGAATTTGCCAATAAATTAATGTCAGAACGCTTAGAAGCTTACGATATTAAGCAAACTACCATACCGCCTTATAGACCCTAAGCGAACCCGGTAGAGCGAGTAAACCGTAATTTAAAGCCTATGATTAACAGCTTTTTAGCTGAAGATCATAAAGAGTGGAATCTGCATGTAAAGGAATTTTGTTTCGCTTTAAATACAACGATTCACTCGTCGCTTAAAACAACACCAGCGTTTATGAATTTGGGTAGAAATCCGGAACCATTTATCCTAATCCGGAAGCACCTCGAGAATCCCATTCCTATCCTTCCTGAAGACTCAGAAAAGTGGTCAGATCGTATGAAGAGACTTCCAGCTCTTCACGATCTAGTTAAACATCATATGGATAAAGCCACTGCTAGGCAAGCCAAATATTATAACAGGAATAGAAGGGATATTACTTACCAGATAGGAGATAAAATAGCTAGATTAAATCGTGTACAATCTTCTGCAGAAGGAAATTTTGCAGCCCAACAGGCTCCGAAATTTGTAGGTCCAGCAACAGTAGTCGAAGTTAAATCCCCTACTGTTTATATCGTAGAAGATGACGATACAGAGAAAAGAACTGGAATATCCATAGAGGATATTAAGCGATACATTCCGCCCCGAAGAGTAAATATCAATCCCATTTCTATTCCAGATATTACAACGGCGAAGCAGCCTGCGAGGAAGGGGAGGAAGAGGCGGAACGTCGGCAGTTCGACGATCTCTGATGGGCGAGGCACCGATCTACCCGCCTCCCCAAAACGTAGCAACGCTGCCCAGCCCAGCGACACCTTCAACACCACCGTCCCCGGTGCCTCAACGGACGCTTCCGAGGAGGGAGAGGAGTCCGGAAGGTTATCGGTACCGGGGTTACGTGCCGTACCGGGCGGATATGTCGGAGACGCCGAGCCACTACGGCGACAGCTTCCCGCGGCACAGACCCCCACAACCACGGGGAAGAGGAAGGAGCCAGACGAGGGAGCCGGTGGCGAGAGACCTCCAAGGCGCCGAGGTCGGCCACGGAAAGCCGCCTGCGCCATGCGAGCAACCGCAGGTCCCGGCGAATCCACCGCCTCCTCCAGCACCAGTCCCTCAACCCCAACCCCATCCAGCACCACAGCCCCCTCCAGCACCATCTCACCAACCCCATCAAGCACCAACTTCCCAGTCCCATCTCCATCCAGTACCATTCCCTCTGACCCGTCCCCAACCCCTTGCGCCGCAATCTCCCGACCCCCTTCCCGAATTCCCCAGACCCATTACCCAAGTATACCGCGACCCCTCCCAAGACCATGCAATGCGCATCGTGCATTTTGTCCCTATCCCTATCCCGTATACCCCTCCCCTTACCCTTTCCGAATTGCCCCTACCCCTATTACCAAAACGCCCCTCCCGCACCCCGTCAAACCACCCCACCTCCCGAAGAACGCCGTACGGGACCGGTTTCCCCAACTATCCCATCCCTCTTGTCCCTGAAAATTTCACCACCCCCCCAATTCTCCTTACCATCCAGCACCAGCTCCCTAGCACCCCCTCAACGATCCCAGCAAACCTGGATGCTTCCGGCTCAGAATCTCGCCGTGTCCAGCGCCCTGGCCCCAGGTCCAACGGCGTATAGTGGCCGTAGAAGGCAGGGATGCTGGAACTGTGGAAGGAGGGACCACAGTTGGCAGAGGTGTCCGGAGGCACGCACCAAGTTTTGCCGCGGATGTGGCAGGACCGGGACAACCATCAAGGCCTGTCCGGAGTGCCACGACGAGAGGGTGGAAGCCCTAAAAGTTCACCCCAAATAGGGGAATGTAAAAATTTTTTATATTATTTTATTAAATTAGTAATTTGTATTGAAATATGACTTATATTTTACTCCCTTAAGACCCACACTATTCCCAAATATAGAGAAAAATATACACACAATGTTAGTTAGTACAATAGTTGATTGATAAATTCAGAATTACATACAAACTTCACAAAGTATAATGAATAAATTTTTAATTGTTAAAGAATGAATTAATAAAGAAAACCAAATAATGTGTTTGATTCACTATAATTATTCATAATAATTTTATTATTATAGTCAATTCATGTCATTATGTAATCTTGACGTAAAGCCACTTGCGACGGAGGAAAGCAACTCACCAGGTTAGTAATGAATGAAAGTTTTCTATTTTAATAAATTTTTTTCTTGGGATGATTGTTTCATGTCAGTTTGGGTTATGAATGTCGCGAATTTCGGAATTGGTCGGAAAGCGAGCGTGATAAGAGTTTGTAAGCCAGTCACACGTAATTCGAATCGAATAAAGTAATTTAGTTATCGGAGAAGTAATAATTACACACTCAGCGTGTTACACGGTTACACAGATTAACTCTAAAAGAAAAGCTGTTCCAGATTCCTGTGTTCCAGAATTCAAGAAACCCATTACACTTATTAATTGAAAAATTTGTTTTTTTTTGTTGATCTTTTGAAGTTTTATAGTAATATATGCGAAGAAAAAAGTTGATTTATTTTACGACACAAACAACATAGACAGTTACACTTTACACCGCTGTAGATAGCACCGGCTATCTTAGGTTAAGTTTTTTTACGAACTAGGATCTATTTAGAATCGTTTTGATAGCTTGTATTGTATTCATACTTCTGTGTGCATTGTGCATCCCCTTGCGTATTCTAAATCGAAGTAAGGTATAACTTCGGTTTGGGAGGGGGGAGTTGTGACATTGTAGTTATACTACATGTCACTTAGAAATAAAATAGCGAGACAAGGTACAGTATAGCACCTGTCAAGCTTACTATGCGAAGTAAGCGTGCTATACATACCAATCAAGTCCTAATAGACACACATATGCGAATGTGTGAAACCGATATAGGCTTACAGTGCGTAGTAAGCAGGAGAACTCGAAGCAAAGGAGATGCGACTCCTGACTGCGCACCATTGCACACACACACACTGCTCCGTTGATCCAGCATCCTAATGCCTTGTCCAGCACCAGGAATAACCCGTACTGTATCCCCAGGTCCCATCCAGCCTTGAATGCCCTCTCCAGCACCCAAGAGAAGCCTCCGATGTTGAGCAGCCCAGGTGAAGACTCCAGGCCTTGGAATGAGTGTAGCGCCCTTGCGCTCAAGCAACGGTGTACTGCCAACCAGAGTACCTGAAACGGTAATTAATTACCAAGTTGGTCGACTACTAAGGAACGAGGATGGAGAAGCTATAACCAAGCATAGCTTCTCCCAGGTATGTCAGCAGGACCAACAGGAAAGGAGATGACAGGTTTAGTTTAAGGTTATGGCAGGAACAACTAAACATCTACATAGAGCCCGAGGAAAGCAGATAAATTACCTCGGCGGCACTTCAAAGGACGACGACGATTCACCGACGCCTGGCTCCGCTTACTGAGGGCTGTTATGGGGCGGCGACGTGCTCCAGCTGTCCGGACACTCCGAGCCGAAGATGCCGTATTGACAATATACGGCACCTTCAATAAAGAAACTCGAGGGGCTCGATTTAGCTTAAGATCAAGGTAACACGGAACGATTTAAAGCTTACCTCACAGATAGTATTCCCAGCAGGGCCGCAATTACTCGATCGCCATCCAGCACCAAGAAGTCAACGTCGTAGACGACATCTCCGTCGAGGCAGCGAAACCATGGCAGGAGCGACCAGTACGAACCCACCCGAGCGCGCACGACTCGAGACGCGAGAGTAGGCGCGCATGCGCAATATGCATAGGAGAAACTCTCTCGCTTCGTGCGTGCCGATGATCGAGAGACTGCGACCGACCACCGACCTTGTGAAACGCAATACCACAATTTCTATAGGCTACGTGTGTGTCCGAGGGATCCAGGAGACGAGCGTCCAGGTGAGCCGTGCTCCTTCCTCCCAAATCCAGCTTCCAGTTAGGTGCGGGACGACCCGCAATCGCGCGAACGCGAGCGACCGCGGCCAACGTGACTGGCATTTTTTGAACGGCAAAGCCGCTGCTTTGCCGTGTAATACTCGAGAGCACATAAAGTGCAATAAACCTGCAATCGTTTAACTAGTTCTTTCGTTTTATTCGTGACTCCACCCTAATCCCCAGTGGACACGTCACAGTTTAAATTAATTTTATCTCGCATTATTGGATTTTTATCGGTTTTTATACCGTCATTAACGAAAACGTTTGATCGCGATTTTTTTATATTGTTAGGCAGTAATATGACGTTAAATCAGGCTCGCGATTGTATGACCGAAATTATCCGAATTTTAAGTGTAGAACAGTTTATTTTAATTTATAAAATGTTTTTACATGACGACGAGTTTGCAACGTTGATCGCGGGTGACATATTAATTTCTCGCGGTCTTAAAAACCATATGTCATTGGACGAATTTTTTAAACATTACGAAAGATTAGGTAGTTATTTCGGTTTTAAAAATATAAATACAAATAATAATTATATAATTTTTTAATGATTTATCTTAAATAAATTTTAGAAATTATAACGGATACGGAGGAAAGCTGTATTCCTCGATTACGTCGTCAGTTAAGCCACATAGCGGTTCAAACAGAAATACCCAAACCAACCATTCGTCAAGCGAAACGTATCGCGGAGGTACGTAGTTGAGGGCAGAGGACGCTAAGTGGACTCGAGCGCGAGGCTGCTTGCATCGACAAAAAGCTTGCGCGAAATACCAAAGAATCTATCAAGAGGATGGAAATTCAAATGTCCAGACGGAATGAAAATCTCGCGGACGATGAAGATGACGACGATGTTGTCCAAGCAGCCCCAAATTATAGTCGTGAAAGGAGGATACCGGGTCGCGACGAGAGGGAAACTGGATGGATATGTGTAAAAACTCCTAAAGTATCGGAATATGCGTTGAATGATTACGCATTAGGACAGATATCGCAAATCGGTGAGTAACATTTTTATTACTTTTTACAATAGTATAACGGGCGCGTGTTCGGAAACTCGCGATAGCCCGTACATCCGAAAACGACGCAATCACGTGATTACGTGAGATCGCGCAACATCGCGAAGGGCTGCGAGACACCGGTCTCATTCAGTCCGTTACGAGCCGTATCGACGAGCGGTCGTATTTTACGTTAAGAAAGAGCGAGAGAGTGAGACAGGACACGAGTGAGATCGAGAAGGTGTGAGAGTGAGCGGCAAGGAGGCGAAGGCTCTGCCTCCTCGATCCTGACAAGCTCCCGCGGGGGAACATCCCGCCAAGACAACCCCCGGCTTCATAGAGAGAGAAGGAGAGCGAGAGAGCGAACGGGGTTAAGGGTGGCCGTTTCACCGGCGCATTCTTGCGCACCAAGTAAGTTGTTTACAACTTGGATCGTGTGGCACCGACTTCCTCCGAGAAGAGCTAGTCGTAGTGCAGCGAGCACTGTCGGTTCGAGGACGCGATTTGCCCAACCAGGCTTCCTCGCGCACGCGGTCAGGTAGGTCGGTAACTCGGGTTACCCGATTTCCCGCGTATTTTCCGTGGGACGTAAAAGCGCACGAGCGCGTGCGCGCTTGCGAATATAGCCGCGAACGGGCCGTCGCGATTGCATGCGCGCCGTCGAGGTTACCGTTGTTTATAGTTAAATCATTGTATAGTCCGGTATTTGTTAATTATTCAGCACCGTTCATTATTGAGCGCTACCGAGCGCATGTATATCTTTTTTTTGTAAGTAACCTTAAATTATATTGACTTGTCCTTTTTTTATCTTAGATATTCGTCGTGTTATTATTTCTTGATATACCATACCCCGTATTCCCATTCCCGCTTACCCCGCCGCCTCCGCGGGCGCGTCAACACCCTCGTTGACGCGCATTCTGAGCGGCCGAGCCTCGTGTGCCACGACGGGCACGAGTCACCAGGAGCATACTCCTGTCCTCCTCCGAGTTCGACTCGGATCCGGCGATTCTCCTCGAGGCGGAGAATCGTCGTCGTTGTTATCGGCGCAGTACCGTGGTACCGCGGTTACATCACGGCTAACGTCCGTGCGCGGTATCACGGCATCGAGGGACACGGCAGAGCGGCGCGAGGTCCGCGCAGGTAAGTCCAGGCCCCGACGGCGGTGCTCGACGAGGAGCACCCCCCGATTGCCCCGTTACAATAGATATAGAAATATTTTAACACTTTTTGTTCAATACAACACTACCATAATCTGTGTTGAAAATTAAAAATTAAAATAATGAAAATAATAAAACGTGTTATAATAATTCTATAATTGTAAACATATATAGGTTTAAAAGTAATATTAATTTAATAATATATATTTAAGCTTGAAGCCGATTGTTTTTCGACAATCGAGAATATCTGTCGACGGCTTGGCGAGTCGGGGTATGGATAAGCGAGGAGTATGAGCTGTTCCCTCACTTATATCCGCCAACAGCCGAATCAATTTTACGCGCGATCGATTCGTTAAGGCATCGCGTTGAAAAATAATTAAAATAATAACTTTTAAATTTTATAAAATTTAACAATTTATTCAATAAAAATTAGTAAGCGAATTATATAGTAATAATAATATTATATTTTTATTTAACGTCTCCGTGTGAAAAACAAATAGGTGGAGGCCGTACCGCAGAATTCCAACGTGTACATCTTCAGGCAAATAGCGAACGATACGTGCCCCGTTTTCGTACATTAGGTCGCGAGATAAAGTTTAAGATTACAGATTATGCAGGAAGCGAAAATCCTGTTAAATATGTCGAAGACGCGTTTCAAGAAATAACTCGTTATATATTAAAAGATCGCTCGAACAGTGATATGATCGGAAGAACTTTAAGTTCCGACAAATTTGCGTTAGGCAGTGCCATGTCACGTTTTACACGTGTACAAGATTTTCAATTAAAAGAAATATGGGAATTGTTTGGCAAGGTCTGTCAAAGCAATACTTATTTTTCAATTGATGAATCGTTGAATATCAGTGTTGCTTACGTTGAAATGCCCGTCTGAAAGGGAAATTCGAGTGTTGAGAACAAAGAAGTTGATTTTCACCAAAAATCAATCCTCAGAATAAAAAAGAATGATAATTTATGCCTACCCCGCGTTCTTGCTTGCGGTGAAGTCTACTCGAGGAAAGTAGACACTCCCGCGAATAGAAGGCTATTTTTCACCACATGCGTTTTCGGCAAACAGAGTGTGCGCGAAACTTGTGCAGTCTTGTAAAAATAAAAGTTCCAGAAAACGGATGTGGTCCTGATGAATTCAGGTTATTTCAAAATTATATTCTTGAAAAAAATATAAAATTAATAATTTTTGAAGAAAATAATTTTGGAAAAGGCGCAAAACCGATTTTTTACGGAACATCGTATTTTTCTGACGAATGTATAAATATTAAAACAATTTATTTATTGTATAATTTTAATAATAAACATTTTGATTTAATCTTAAATATATTAGGTATCGTGTCAAAATTTCGATATTGCATAAATTGCAATGTAGCATACAAAAATGTTCTGTCTCACAAGTGTACGAGACAATGTACTCAATGTTTAAATGATTCAAATTGTGAAAAATTAAACGAAATATCGTGCATTGATTGTAAGCGCGTATTTTATAATGACGCGTGTTTTCAAATACACAAGCGACCCGGGTCGATAAGTTGCAAAGCATCAAAAAAAACTGTAAAAAGCGTATGCGATAGTTTAAAATATGGTTCTACATGTAACCTTATTGTAGATTTAAGAAAAGAATTACACATTTGCGGTGAAAAATATTGTAGTAGATGTCGTTCGAGAGATACTATAAATAAATTATGTAATATTGAACCAATTCAAGAAACGCGTGTAAGGAGGAAAAATAATTATCATCCGACTACTCAATTTGTTTTTTATGATTTTGAGACCCGCCAAGATGAAATGTACGGTGAAAAATCTTTGAATCATAATGTTAATTTATGTGTCGCACAATTATGTTGCGACGATTGTAAAAAAACCGATTTGAAAAATTTGTGTTCGTTTTGCGGCATTCGTCCACACGTATTCGAAGGTGATAATTCGATACGTGATTTCTTAAATTTAGTCATTCGAAGAAAAACAAATTTTAATGATATTATTTGTATTGCGTATAACGCACGGGCTTTCGACTCTCAATTTATTTTAAAATATTTAATCGATTTTTCTTAAATTTATTTTAATGAAAATGTTTCGCCAACCGTTATAATGAACGGTCGAAATATTATAAAATTGCAATTAAAAAATACAAAATTTATTGATAGTATCAATTACATACCAATGAAATTGGCAAATTTGCCCAAAGCATTTGGGCTTTCCGTTGATGTAAAGAAAGCTTACTTTCCACATCTCTTCAATACAAAAGAGAATATAAATTATGTAGGCTCGATTCCGGATGATAAATATGTTTCCCCCGAAACGATGTCGAACGAAGATGGACAAACCTTCTATAATTGATACAATAGTATTGACAAAATTCATGTATATAATTTACGCAACGAAATAATAAAATATTGTATAGACGATGTAAATATATTGCGAGAGGCGTGCATAAATTTTCGCGAAATATTTAAAAAATATAACGTTTGCCCATTTGAAGAAGCTGTATCGATAGCTTCAGCCTGTTCGATATTATACCGTAAAAATTTTTTAAAAAAAGATATAATAGGTATAATACCGTCAACAGGTTATGCGCAAGCGGGACAAAATTCACAAGAAACTATTTCGTGGCTTCTGTGCGAAGAAAAAAAAATCGGGCGCGAAATTATACACGCCGCGCGCGCTCGAGAATATATTTTAACCAAAGGTTTCCGTGTTCATGGTTTTTTACCGAGCGTAAACCATAAGGGTACCGTTTATGAATATCACGGTTGCTTTTACCACGGCTGTCCTCGCTGTTTTTAGTCGAGTCGTGATAAAATTTTAACAGACGTTTTGACTTTTAACAGTCGTTACGAAAAAACCGTTTTAAAAACTAAACACATTGAAAGCTTCGGATATATTGTAATAGAAATTTGGGGGTGTGATTTTAAAGAATATTTATCAGATAATACCGATTTAAATAACTTTTTAAAATCACATCCTTTTTTAAAAGGAATTAAATTAGAACCGAGGGATCCGTTTTACGGTGGTCGTACAGGTAATACCGTAATTATGTACGAGACGAAAGACAGCGAAAAAATTAAATATTTAGATGTATGTTCGCTGTATCCGTACATTAACAAGTACGGAAAATACCCACTAGGTCATCCAAAAATTTATATTCGTCAACAATGTAACGAATTAGCAGGTACCGATTTTAAAAATTTCAATAATCTCGAAGGTTTAGTAAAATGTGACATTTTACCTCCGCGAAATTTATTACATCCCGTGTTACCGGTAAAAATGCACGAAAGATTACATTTTCCATTGTGAAATTCCATTCAGAAATGCTAAATAAGCAAGAGTGCACGCACGACCGGGAAGAAGAACGTATTTTTACCGGTACATGAATGTCTGATGAAATAAAAAGAAGTTTAGAACGCGGCTATAAATTAATAAAAATTCATGCGATTTGGCAGTATAGTGTTTGTCAATATACAGCCAATACAGACGGTCTTTTTAACGAATATATTAATACTTTTTTAAAATTAAAGCAAGAGCCCAGTGGGTATCCCAGTGAATGTACAGACGACATAAAAGAAAAACAATTTACAGAAGAGTATAAAAATAAAGAGGGAATAAATTTACATCGGAAATTAATTAAAAAAACCCTAGTTTACGCTCGGTAGCTAAATTATGTTTAAATTCATTCTGGGGAAAGTTTGGGCAACGCGATAATCTGACGAGAACGGAAATCGTCAAAGATTATCAAAGCTTGCTCAAACTTTTTTTAGACCCCGAGATAAATGTGAAACAAATCGTTATAGCGAACGACGAGGTACTCTATGTCTCCATAGAATACATTAAAGAAACAGTAACCGAGTCGGGGGGTAGTAACGTAACGATCGCCGCCTACACTACAGCACAGGCTCGTTTGTTATTGTACTCGTATTTAGAAAGACTAGATAGACGCGTACTTTACTATGACACCGACTCAATTATTTTTACAAGTAAACCGAGTGATACGTACGAACCAAAGGTAGGGTCCATGTTAGGCGAATTAACCTGCGAATTGGAAATTTACGGTAAAGGTTCATATATTGAAAAATTTGTTTCAGAAGGTCCAAAATTTTATGCTTTTAAGGTAAGAAATAGTAAAAATAAAACATTTAAAATTTGTAAAATTAAAGGAATAAAATTAAATTATGAAAATTCAAAAAAGATTAATTTTGACAGTATCGTAAATCTTATTAATAATAGAAACGATGACGATAAAAATAAAATAGAATTGCAGTTCAATTCGATTGCAAGGACCCGATTCCACGAAGTTATCACTCGCGAAGAAACAAAAACTTGTAGCGACATTTTGAAACAACGAAGATTTGTTTCAAATACTTTGTCTCTTCCGTTCGGTTATATATAATTGTCCTGCGTTCAATTATAACTCTATGTATATATGTATATAAATATAACTTTAATGATAATTAAATATTTATTTTAATAATTAAACAGTTGTAATTTACTTTTTTTTCCCATATTCTGTTCCTTATCCTTTTATTTTTATTTTCAGGTACTTAAATAAACGTACAATCAATTATATTTCAAACATATATTTATTATCAAATTTTAAATTCTAATAACAATAATATAACATTTCCAAGGTAAGAGTTTTTATTTTTAATATTAACAAGGTGTATCGGTTGGGCAGAGTGGATGATGAATTCCGCTTGCATCGAATATCGTTAAATCTAACGCTACGAGTAACCAACCTAAATGTATCTCAGTATTATCGTTATCTTGACACGTTAAGCAAGTATACGCAGAGTCGTGAAATAGTCCTTAATGCTGAAAAATTGCGGTTAACTTTCAATCAGTCATTACGTCCTTCATAATTTACAGGCTTTGACGGTCCATCGATGCGGTTTATCAGTTTTTAGTAATATGTTTGAAAGTCCACATAGTATGACTCTCGACGGTAGCAGCATTAAACGATCGTCAAAGTCATAGATCCCATTTTCTATTACTTCTTGGATAAGTTCGATACTATCTCCAGTGTCTACCGATCTACAGCGTTCGATGACGTCATCCGTGATATATCGATCCCATTCACCGTTTACCTTTATAGCTATAAACTGACTTGGCTGAAAAAATAATATTAATAAATTATTAAATTATTAAATTAATTTTCATTATCATTGTTTAAATTTCTTTGTATACTTACATAAAGGTCTGCATGATTTACTTTACTAGTCACAGGTACAATGACTACTCTTTCTTGATTATTTTCAGACACAATTTTTTCGGTGTGAATATATTTCGGTACTACTTCGTAATACTCGTTGATTTCCTTCTGTTGAGCACTGTACGCTTCGTCTTCGTCGATTATTTGTACGTAGAAAGACAAAGGGGTATGAAACGTTGACACTCTTACACTTTGTTTCGAATTAATTATTCTTCTCATGTCGCGATGTTTTAAATCTCTCAAAACGTGTATCCTACTCGACATTTTGCCAAAATTCTATTTTAGCTGTAGTTTTAAAAAATGACTGACTCTCCCTACACAAAGTTACGATATTTAAGTCGACGACGAGTAGAGGTGGAAAAATTAGCAGAGGGAGTAAAATAAAATAGAAAAAAATTTTGGCCAATGGTGAGGTTGCAGCGTTACTTAGGTACCACCTCCAAGGAAAATCGAGGGTAAGTTGTAAGGGAGGATATCGTGGGAAGGTGCGTATACTTAAAAATTATTTTTTCTCGCAATATCGAAAAAGAAAAGTTTGAATAGATTTTTATTCCGTTTACGTTTTGTGTAGTTGACAAAGTAAGAAACGGATGAAACGTCATAAATTTAAAAATATACAATAAAAGTCGTAAAGATTATTTATTTCTTACTATAAAGAAAGTTCACGCGTCTACGTTTGTCGGTAAATGAACAATACGTGTAATAAATAAAAACGTCTTTTGTAAATTTTTAAAATTTTAAGGATTACATAAATTTTATAGAGTCGTGGAATAATTTTGAGAGTATAAAGAAAATTCTATAAATAATTCATTTAACGATAATCGTATGCTCAAGCTTTTACCCAATCTCGTAAATTAAATTTTATACGTTCGTAATACTCGTTGATTCCTTCTGTTGAGCACTGTACGCTTCGTCTTCGTCGATTATTGTACGTAGAAAGACAAAGGGTATGAAAACGTTGACACTCTTACACTTTGTTTCGAATTAATTATTCTTCTCATGTCGCGATGTTTTAATCTCTCAAAACGTGTATCCTACTCGACATTTTGCCAAAATTCTATTTAGCTGTAGTTTTAAAAAAATGACTGACTCTCCCTACACAAAGTTACGATATTTAAGTCGACGACGAGTAGAGGTGGAAAAATTAGCAGAGGGAGTAAAATAAAATAGAAAAAAATTTTGGCCAATGGTGAGGTTGCAGCGTTACTTAGGTACCACCTCCAAGGAAAATCGAGGGTAAGTTGTAAGGGAGGATATCGTGGGAAGGTGCGTATACTTAAAAATTATTTTTTCTCGCAATATCGAAAAAGAAAAGTTTGAATAGATTTTTATTCCGTTTACGTTTTTGTGTAGTTGACAAAGTAAGAAACGGATGAAACGTCATAAATTTAAAAATATACAATAAAAAGTCGTAAAGATTATTTATTTCTTACTATAAAGAAAGTTCACGCGTCTACGTTTGTCGGTAAATGAACAATACGTGTAATAAATAAAAACGTCTTTTGTAAATTTTTAAAATTTTAAGGATTACATAAATTTTTATAGAGTCGTGGAATAATTTTGAGAGTATAAAGAAAATTCTATAAATAATTCATTTAACGATAATCGTATGCTCAAGCTTTTACCCAATCTCGTAAATTAAATTTTATACGTTACGTGTACTCAACAGATTTTTTTCATGTATTCTTCTTCTTCTTGGACATCTTGCCTTCGCGGAATTCTATTTTTAAATATTTGAAAAACTAATACATTAGCAAACTAATAAATTGACAAACAGATATAAATTTAGAAAATGTACAATAGAAAAGTAGTCAAAATTTTTTATTACATGTCTTTCTGTAAAAAAGGAAAAAGGGCCACGCATCTTCCTTTGTAGATGAGTCAAAAATACCTCGTAATAAAAACTACGCCTTCCTTTGTTAATTTGTTAAATCGCAGTCATACTGTCGTGGGAGAATTTTGGATTCAAAAAAGGAAAAATCGATAAATTATACGCTTAATGGTTGTGATTTTGAACAGATGGCGTTACATAATAATAGTTTTAGCGAAATAATACCTCGTCCACTCACCCGCGCTCATAAATCAGCTTTTCTAAGCGAACGCGTTCAAAAAAGGTTTTTCCGCGTGCGCGTTCAAACAAGCTTTTTTCAGCGTACGCGTACAAACAAGGTTTTCCCGCGTACGTCACTGGGTCAGCTGGTCTGCGCAACGCTGTAAAATTAACATTGCGCAGCGTCGGCTAAATATGCTTTTTATTCCGCGTTTAGCTAATTCAATAAAACGACGCTAAAACTAGCAGCGCGATTACCGCCGTCGCCGCCGCCGAACGCGGAACGACCTTATCACAAAATGGGTACGCGTTGGCATCATCCGTGGACTTGTACGATTTCCGGTCCTACGAGTTGTGGTAAATCGGTGTGGGTTCAAAAATTCATAAAGTTTCGTACTCAAATGACTGACGTTGTTTTCGATAAGATTATTTTTTATTCCAGAGAGTGGCAAGATGGCTACAAAAGTCAAGAGTTTTCGTGTGTTGAATTTCCCGAGGGTCTACCGAGGCCCGAAAATTTTTCAAAATATCCTCATTTGAAAAAATTAATTATAATCGACGACTTGATGCGTGAATCGTCAAATAGTGTTATAGTCGATTTATTTACCAAAGGATGTCATCATAAAAATATAAGTGTTATTTTTATAACTCAAAATATTTTTCATCAAGGACAGGGTCAACGCGACGTTAGCTTAAACTCAAATTACATAGTGTTGTTTAAAAATCCTCGGGACCAAGCTCAAATCCAATACCTCGCGCGACAAGTGTACCCCGAAGACGCTAAATTTTTGCAGGAAGCATATCTAGATGCTGTAAACAAACACCCGACGAGTTTCGATTTCGAAGCTGTATATTTCCAGACGACGAGTTTCATTACGTCTATGTGCCTAAAAATCGTAGTAGTACATTTATAAAATAAATTTAAAAATACAATAAATAAAACTATCAAGCAGATGATACTTCAGTTAAAGAACGATAATGGCAAAGACTACATCGAAATCTTTCCGAGTAAAAAATAAATCAAAAGTATTTGAAAAAAGGTACGTTGTTCTGTTGCACGCTTTAGCACGAGCAAACAAAGAGCAACGTTTAGCAATATTAAAAACCGCCGATAAAAAATTAATTAAATATATTTGAAAGTGCGCTTTAAATACTTTACAAGGTGTAGTACCTTTGAAAGATTGTCAATTTAACAAATTAAAACGTCACAAAAATATTCTCAGAAAATTATGCAACAAGACTAACGGCTGCTGGAAAAAAAAGAAGCGTATAATCGTGTAATAGGGTGGTAGTTTCTTACCGTTTCTACTACAGCCTATAATATCGACGCTCTTTTCCACGCTTTTACAGTAATAATGGAAAGAACAAAGAAAATGATTCTTGTTCCCGCAGAACAGATGGAAAGAATTCAAAAGCAATCAGTTTCATCAAACTCTACGGACAGTAAACCCGACGAAAATGTTTCAAACTTACAAACAACGCAAACTGTAGGCGACAATCTCCAGACTCGACGATGACATGAAAAGAGTTTTAGATTCTACAAACATTTTAGATGACAGAGATCGTTTAAACTAGTATATACAGTTGTTTCAACGTTACTTATTTTTTAAATCTGAAAAAAAACATCCAAACCCATTGACAAACGATACATTTGAAGAGATTGGAAACGAAATTACTTACGATATAATAATAAACAGTGTTCCATCCGTTTACAAAAGAAAATCAGAACTTTTGTTGAACCATTTGAATAATTTTAAGACTAGTATTTTTTGGAACAGAAAGAGACTGGTGACCATTGACGGTAAGACAATCAAAAATTCAAATATCATTGATTTAATCAATTTTGCTGCTCGACACAGAAAAACGACCAATCCAGAGGGAAAAAGAGAATTTACCAAGTTTTTAAAGGATGTCTTGACACCTCAAGGGTATATCGGTAACAGAAGAATATTTGACGATGTGACTGAAAAGTTAAGTTTTTCAGACACTCCGACATCAAAAGATGTACATCAATCCGACAGTGACGAATATAACTCGACGTTTAATAATAGTTTCGACAGTCTTATAAACAGTACCATTATCCAAAGACCGTTTTTGAAAAAAAAGGAAATTAAAAAAAAATGGCTCAGTCTAAATATGTAAATAAAAGGTAAGTCTCAGTATTTTGATCCTTCGCACGAAGCAGGGTTTTCGGGTGCAAAAAATTTAATCAGATTGAATAAAGATATACCGCGGGAACAGATCTATAAATGGTTGGAAAAATACGAGGCTTATACTTTACATCGTCCTGTACGAAGAAAGTTTAAGAGATTGTGTTACAATGTATCGTATTTAGATCAAGTTTGGGAGGTCGATTTACAGGACTTGCGCTCAATCAAAAATTACGACGGAGTGTCTTACGTTTTGGTGGCGATCGACGTTTTAAGTAAATTTGTCTGGGTGGAACCTTTGAAAGACAAATCGAGTGACCAAGTAACCGAGACATTCAAAAAAATTTTATAACGAAGCGGAGAACGTTTTCCGTACATGGTTCAAAGCGATCGAAGGTAAGGAGTTTCTCGGTAAATTTATGCAAAGTTTTTAAAACGTAACGACATTCGATTTCGAATTGTGCGTAATCTGGACGTGAAGGCGGCGGTGGTTGAACGAGTAAATAGAACTCTGAAAGAACGTATGTGGCGTTATTTCACACATAAAAATACTCGTAGGTACATTGACGTATTGCAACACATCGTCAAGGCTTACAATAACACAAGACATTCCAGCATTAAAATGAAACCGGCTTCGGTAACTATTCACAACGAAGAGATTGCGCGAAAAATTTATAACGTCTGTGCAGAAACAGACAGAATATATACAAAGTCGGTAGTACTTCAATTATGGAAACACTGTAGTTAAACGTTTTGCACCCGTCAGTTATACACCCATACTTTACAATTGTTTTCAAGTTATCGACATTGATATAAGAGATCAATATGGTCATCCAATACCATTCGAGTTTGGTACGTTGACCGCAGCGTTACATTTTAAAAGGATTGATTAAGTGTCGTTCGTTTGGTATGGCTTATTACTCTTTTTATTACGATAGTCAAATTGGAAGCGGACGGGGCGTACATCACGTTTATGCAGGTTTAACATCGCAACGAGGACACTGTGTGGGTAGTTGGCTCGCAGGTTTATTTAGAAGAGCGGTGCCTTTGATTGCTAAAGGTGTTCGCGCCCTTGGTAAATAAGCAGTCCGAGCAGGCGTCAACATATTAGATGACGTGTCGGATGGAAATCTGTCGTTCACAGAATCGTTTAATAATCGTATGAACGAATCTGGTAAAAATTTGAAACGTAAAGCCGTAGACAAAATTAATAAAATGATGGAGGGTTCTGGATATAGAACATTCGACAAAAGGATAGCTCTACAGTTTCCGTGGAACGGTGAAAGTGTACGTATCAAACAGCTTAAACCTCGTAAAAAGTACAAACGTCGTCAAAGTATAAAGAAAAGAAAACCTACAAAAAAAACCAAGTCTTTAAAACGGTTACAGCCAAAAGTCAAGCGTAAGAAACAGAGTAAAAAGAAGAAATCGAGGAAAATATCGAAAACGAAGACAAAGAATACTTTTGACGTTTTCAATTAAAAATGGCGTTTTCACATTCTCACAGCTCAGAGTGTCTCAAAAGTGAGTTGGATATATTTTCACTCCCTCAAACGCAAACCAGTATCGAATCGAGTTGCTGGACTACTTATAATCCAATTTAGTCGTTAAACGACGATTCGCCCATCGAATTTTGTGTTCAAAATCAAGAAGAAGATTACATGGATCTTGCGCATACACTTCTCAAAGTTTGTGTAAAAATCAAACCTTATTCGAAAGACGATTTTACTCGTAAGACGTGTGAAAATAAGTCCTGGAATTCTATTGGCCCATGCAAAAACTCTCGCAACTACAACCGCTAAATATCTCATAAACAGAGTGGAAATCAAAACATTCACGATACATAGCGGTGTCTTGGGCGAAACACTCGACAACGTGATTTTAGGACAACTACCGAAACGAGTGATACTGGGATTTGTTGATAATAAGGCTTTCAATGGAAACAAAACTTTGAATCCTTTCAATTTTCAAAATTACGGTATAAATTACTTGTCTCCTTACGTAGATGGTGTACAAGTACCTTCGAAACCTTTACAACCTACGTTTTCGAATACAAGAATAATGTAAGTTGACGCATATCACACTTCGTTCTCAGGTACTGGTATACATTTTCTTAACGAAGGAAATTCTATCAGTAGAGAGAATTATCCTAATGGTTATTGTCTATTCGCTTTCGATCTTACACCAGATTTTTCGGCAAATAGTTTTTCTCATTGGAATTTAGTAAAATCTGGATGCCTCAGAATCGAAGTTAAATTTCGAAGTGCATTGAATAAAACGATTAATTGTATCGTTTATGCCGAGTTTGACAACGTTCTTGAAATCTACTCTGCTAGACAGGTCGTAACAGATTTTTATTCTTAAACTCAATGTAGGAGGAGTCAAAAAAAAAATGGTAGGGATTTTCTTTGAAAACTTTTCTTTTCAATTCAGTGAGAAGAAGGAGGTGTACCGAAAGAAATTGTTGTTCTCGGCGTAGATTGCAATTTCATAGCGCACTGGCTGATGAAGGCTCCATACGACTACACATAACTCTCCAAGGGTATTGTAGCCACAAACAGTTACTTAACGTGCTATCACCATGGCATAGAATGGTTCGACGGCGAATCCAACAGTGTCGACGTGTACAACAGTCTACGAGAAGTTGCACGAAACGCTTTGAGGATCTACGTTAGGGGAATACCGAAAGTTTTATTCCTACAAAACCTTCTTGCTAGACAAATAATCAATTTGGAGGAGTTGAACTGTCCGTCGTTTAGAAACCTTCCACGCGTTAACGACCACTTTTGTTTTTTACACGGACCGAAAAGGGAGTACATGAGCTGTGCATTGACATATGCATATAAACTATGTATTTGGCTGCATAAAACATTAGCCTATCGCCCTTCAACCAGCAAAGTCCTCGACTTAAAAGAAAAAAAGAAAGAAACGGAAAAAGAGGACACCAACAAGGACAAAAGACGACACACAATCATTGCGTCTTCAAGACAAGGAACTCCGTCTGGGAAACCACGACAAAAAACGCCAACACCAACCAAATCAAGACAGAGCACTCCGATAACCGCAACTTGTACTGCATACTCAACCCCTGTAGATGCTACCAACACAAGTATTTCCACCATTTCCCAAGATACGATCGATGCCGATCATTTATACGACATAGTACGCGAGGAGGAGGAAGCCGCTGCAAAGCATGAAGACGTTGCAAATACTCAACGCAATAATAATTTTGCCTCTGCAGACAGTGGGAGTGTACCCTGCGGATAAGATTCCTCAGATTCTGACGAAGTCGACTGCAATTGTTGTTAACAATGAGGATCACCGAAAACCCGGTGAGCATTGGCTGGCCATCTACATCGATAAACGCGGAATCGGATACTTCTTCGACAGTTTCGGTCGACCACCCACCGTACCTCAACATATTCAATGTCTCCGAAGAAACTGTAAGGTTTACACCTGGAGTCCTAAGCAGCTACAAGATTTCGCTTCTATCCTGTGTGGTCAGTATTGCGTTAATTTCATTCATCACATGTCTCACGGTCATTGCACGGACAGTTTTTGGAGATTGTTCAACGACGATACTGCATACAACGATAAATTAAATTTAAAATTATTTTTTAAGAATATCAACAATAATTTTCATTATAATAATAACTGTAAGAAGAATGTTCATTGTATAACTCATTTGCAAACATGTAAAAGAATACATAATAATAATAATAATAATTTTAATTATAATATATAAACAGGTACATTAGTTGTAAGTTTCTATTATTAACGTAACATATATTTTTACCGAATGCAAAATGCGTATAATTTTACTCTTATTTACTCTATATCTAAGTGTGTGAATTTATTATAAGTTTTATCAGGTCAACCGGAATCACTGTCTATTTATAAGTTTCGTATAATAAAATGTGTGTGAGTGTCTTTGCGTCTATTCTTAAGCTACTCTTATACTTAATATTAACCGAGTGTCAAATCTAGTTTTAATTTTATGTATTGTATAATCATCTATATGTATATCTCTGCGTGCGTAATTATTCATTCTATGTCTCGTTCTTTCCTTTTATATTATAATACTTGAATAAACATCTGGGAATTTATCTACAAATTACGTACATTTAATTGTTTAACCCTCTCACCTCCAACTCCCATTCATACCATGTTAAATATAAGTCTATACGCATATTGCATACACCCTCTCTCTCTCTCTCACACACCAACATAGACACTCTGGCTCAGCTATTATAACACGGCGTCCGAATACCCTAGCGCATCATCAGTATCTCTGCATGAGTGCGAGAGAGAGAGAGGCAGAGAAAGAGAGCGTGGGTACGCGCAGTAGTGCTCTCTCTCTCACTTGCACAACTCTTCTTACTGCAAGAGACGCACTGCGCGCGCAACCCCTCTTGCTCTCTCTCTGTCACACACGCACGCGCGGCCCTCCGGGCCTGCTGTAACGTCGAACACTGTTAGTACGAGAGAGAGACGCACTGCGCGCGCACTCCCTCTACCTCTCTTTATCTTTTGTTAAGCTTCAACGATTACTTAACACATGTGTTAGGTACGTTTTTCGTCTCAGAAAGGATGCTAGGTTAATGCCATTTTATTCTAAACTTAAATGGCTATCGGTAAATTCTAGGCGGCAATATTTCTTAGGTATCCTAGTATATCAGATTCTTACCACTCTGAAACCTGATTATTTGTATGCATTATTACCTCCGCCAAGGAATGAATTACGCCGTTCTGAACGCACTAAGTATTCATGTTTTGAGCGTCCTATCCCAAATACGAGTACCTACCAACATTCGTTTACCATTAAGGCGATGGATCTATGGGATTCGTTACAAACGAAGATTAGACTAAGCCCTAGTGTAGCTATTTTTAAGAATCGTTTATATGCACAATTACTAATGTCTAGTTTAAATTCTCTCTAATAATTCTGAATAATTCTGTATATTTGCCTTTATCCTGCGTTATTGTTAGTTTTATATTAGCGTTGTAATTATTAGTATGTATTATTACCATTGTACAAATTTCTTTCTTACCTTAAGGTTAAATCTTAACCTAGGCATCAATAAATTGTTTTTCAATCAATCAATCTCTCTCTCTCACACCCACGCACTGCATCGGGGCGTCTATGACGCCGGAGCAACCTCAGTACGAGAGAGACGCACTGCGCGCGCACTCCCTCTACCTCTCTCTCTCTCGCACCCATGTACTTCATTGGGACAGCTGTGACGTCACAGCGTCCGTTCCACCCTACCTATACATGAGTACGAGAGAGAGAGAGAGAGAGAGAGAGAGAGAGAGAGAGAGAGCGAAGCTCCCTCTTTCCCTCTCTCTCCCACCCGCACGCGCGGGCCCCCGCCGTGACGTCACCGCCGGGGTAGACACCCCATTGTCCGCGCTAGACATCCCCATTGTCCGTGCTAGACAACCCCATTGTCGCGCTAGACAATGCCATTGTTCGCGCTAGACAATCCCATTGTTCGCGCCAGACACCATTGTTGTTAGGCCACGCCCATGTCGGCGCGCTATAAGGTACCCTTACTACTTAAGGGTAAAAGCCTTTTTCAAAAAAGTATTTCACTTTACTTTTAGTGTACTTGTGGAAACGAAAATAGCGTGAGGGATTAGGTTTCATTTGATGAACAAAGACTTAAGTAATCCTGCATCGCGTAAAGAATTCTTTCTTCTACCGCAGACAATTTTACTGTTATTGGCAGAAACAATAGCAAATACATTTGTATTATATTTTTCTTTGGCAAATATAATAGCTCAATCAATTATTTCTGACAAAGTTTTCCCATGTTCTCGTTATAAAGATATGTCGTAGAACGTTAAAAATGGTTGAGGTGTATTAACGTTCCGTATTTTGCAACAAAATGCTTTCTGTTAACACTCTTATTCTTCTAACTGTGAACCATTAAAGCACTTGGAGATTTATCGAGTAATAATTTTTTTTCTTGTATAATTTCATTATGAACTGTATTTAACATACTATCCGCATGTGTTTGTCTGCAAGATAGTTTGTAATGAAATTTTATATTAAACAAGGTCTTAGCCAAATCGAGAAAATATTTATCTTGAACTACTTTGAAAGATACATTACAGACGAAAAAAAATGTAGCTTATTAATATGCAATATACTTCTCCGAAACTCAATATTTACATCATCTTCTGTAGTGACTTACTGGATATGCATCTGTAAAATAAATTAAAGACATAATTTTCTACTCCGAAAATTTTATCGAAAAATATCATTTGTGCGGATTTACCGAGAAAATCGTGTTTTCTTAAAACTTTTATTTTTATTTATGAGTAAGTTTGAGAACTTGTCATCAAGAGGGTTGTAAGAAGTGCATGTACGAAATAATTGATTTATTAATTATTCTTTTACTGATTAATCACAGAATTTTATTTATTAATTATTTATTTATTGGTTAATATAGAATAATTACTTTTTAATTTAGTAATTACATCCAAAATTAATTTAAGATTACACTACAGTTAATCGTATCAGTCAGCAACTACAACTAATATTATAACTAGAAACAACTTGTCGATCGCTTCGCTACCTTACTTAATTAGTTATTAAATATTAAACTGCCAATTATATATAAACTATTATTATTAACTATTAACAACCATTAATAACCCCCAATAAATCATTTTCAATATTATTCTTTTTACCCCTTCTCCCTTAATTACCACCCTTATGTAGGAGATACTGACAAATGGGGAAAAAATGAAGAAAACTGCCACAAAATTAATAATAAAATAATAAAATAATATGGGTCTGAAGGGCAGTCAATACAGAAAGTTTCTGAAACAAGTCACCTCACATGGTGGCACTGAAGTCAGGTAGGTCAGCAGACCAAAGAAGCCAAATAATTATTATTTATAAACTATTCCGGTCATTCGCATGTAAACAAAGGGCAGAGCGCAATAGCCATTTATGTAACAATTATTTATAGGCTAGTTTCCGGCTCGAAAGAGCAATATCCAAACGAATAGTGAAAATTACGATTTGACAGACGCGATGCAAGTTCTGATAGCCAGCGCCATGTTGGATAGGTGTAAGGTTTAATGGCATCGTTTTACGAGAGATGGCGCTCTATGTTCCACTTTACGGAAAATAACTACTAAACTAGACCCAAATATCTCGCACACAAATAAAGAATACATGCATAATACAAATTACTAATTAATAATTAGCAGGCATAAAATGGCATTTTATATATATGCACTCGTGTGTTCGTGCGAATATTAAATTATTATCAACATATTTGATATTGCGAGAACAAAGTATTCAAAATAAAAACACATGCAAAAATAATACATGAAGACAAATAAAACATGCAAAAAGTACACATAAAATTATATTTTTTTTTGTTCTCTTTGCTCATCATTCCGTGTGTCCATTAAACGGATTTTTACAGGGACACCCCTACCACCTATGTGTGGGGGTGAAAACATTCCAATTTTTCCCATCCCGGTCAACAACATGTCGGTTAACACCGAAACCGAATGTTCCACACCTTATTATTTTATTGATTATTTATTGTGTTCGACTACTGCGGAACGCGCAATGCTTCCGTCAGTAAGTAGCTTTTGATAAATTATATTGATTAGGTAGAATCCCAATCGTATTTAAAAGAGAGATCGATCGAATATCTGCTCGGCTATAGATCTTCGCCGCTTATATATTCTTTGGAGCCAGATTCTCTTGTGGATTGCCGGTAACCATCTAGGTCCTTCTCTGTGAACTATTCCTGTATGAATTCGAATTACATTAGAAATCACACTTTGTATATATCTAGACATTAATTTTCATTCTTTATACAATTATTTATAATTGTTGAATAATAAATGATTGTTAACATAAATTTTTCGTATACATATTTATTATTATAATTAATTTTGACAATCTAGTTATTTATAGATAATATTATTTTCAATTATCTGTTCATTTGTCTTAATTTAACATTTAATTTTCTTTAAAAAATTGTGAAAATAAATAAAATAATTTTTAATGAAAATTTCATTAATTTTCATTAATGTATCTATGATATTAAAAATTTAAAAAAATGTGCATGTGCCGGGTTTTGAACTCCGACTATTTCATTATCAGGCACGCGCTTTAACTGATACTCTAACTCGGTAGTTATCCGTCGTGAGACTAATTGTCTATATTCGGTTAGAGTGAGCTGTTACAAACTTTATTGTTAACATTATATATTCAAATATATGTACAATGTGTCATTGTAGAGTTTAATTGTACATAAGTGCAATTGTCTTTTGCAAATAAAAATTCACATTTGTGAGTTTATTACAAGCGTAAATTGTCTTATGCGTTGAATGTATTGTGTTGATACTGAATGATATTGCACGTCCTTTACACCGGAAGTAAGTACACGTACGCGGATATTCCTCCAATTTTTACTTATATATAGCATGCAAATAAATACACTTAAACTTATATCATTCTTACTATACGATTGTTAAAGTGAAAAACGTAACACCACAAGCAATTTTTTATTTATATATTGTAACAGGCTGGCTACTGGGGAATATAAGGTCGATAATTGGGCCGATTATTTATTTTTTTATTTTTCGCCGCTCTTTCTATGCTCCCAAACCGGTGCTAATCAGCGACGGAGGTCATACGATGTCTTGGTGAAGAAAGCACTTGTTGAAAATACATTTACCAGTGGTGTTTGTATTAATCGGCCGGGGCCGGGAATCGAACCTGAGACCTCCAGATTACGAGCCCGACGCCCTACCGACCGAGCCATCGCAGGCTGATTATTTTTATAAGCCAGATCCTTTTACAATGTTTTGTTATATCATTACGCTTTGGGTTATATTTTATTTTATGGACACATTTTTGAGCCTCGAATGAACATGAAAATTTGACTTTGTTATGGAAGGAAATATAGTTTAAACTAATTTGTAATTCAGTATTACAATTGAAGAAAACTATCCAATGGGCGATATGTGCAGTGCAATACCTTTGTTGAAATCAAAATATTCGTAAACTCTAGTTGATAGAAAATAATTGAGAAACTTGAAGAAGAACAATAATCCAATAAGGATCCAATAACGCAAGAAGGTTTAACATTAATCAATATAGTTTATTGCATTTTAAACAAAATACGAATAGAAAAATACTAATAAACGTAAACTTTATATCAAATTGGTAACCATGAATTTTTTATTGGACTATCTATGATCAACGTATTTTTACTTGAAGGAGTGTCTTATTTAATTTTTATCCTCCCTCCCTTATCGACGTTAAATATCGTACTAAATTGAAAATAATTGAAAAAATGTGGATCTTAATTTATAAAATTTTGAGAGTTTATTACTCGATGTTTATAAATGATCTACCCGATGTGGCCGGGAATCACTTTGATTCCCGTGCCATGCCGTTAACACCGCTAAACACTTTGTTTGGCTTTAAATCCGTGAGGTGGGCTTTACGCCCAAAATTTACCAACTAGAGTATACACCGGAGAGGGCGGTATTCGTTGGAAAGGATTATCATCGGGAAATTGATTAACAAACTTGATATTTTGTTAGTCGGCGAGATAGAAAATTTCTCTACTCTAGTAGAAAGTTAATTTATTAAATTAATAAGTAAATAATAATTAATTATACAATAACGATTGAGAGTTGCATCGTCGACTACCCCCGAGGTCAGCGCGGAAAGAATAAAAAAAAATAAATATCTGCCGCGTAATTAGCAACCGATCCGGCAACGGTCGGTTGCTTAACCCGATGGCTTTGGGAGAACTTACGTAGGAGCTGCCTACGTCACACACGCCGTCTCTCGCGAAGTAGCTCCCGCGAACCACCGACCTAAGTGCCCGGGCGGGATTTGTCGCGAGAGGGGGCGTACCAAGAATACTCGGGAAAATATTAACGGGACACGCGGGTCCAACGTGGTACACCACTCACCTTTAAATTTGCAAGAAACCGCTCGAAACACGTTAAAACGACTGCGCGAAGTCTCCCCGTCTATCTCTCCTTCTCGTTCACTCCTGTGGGCGAATTGGCTCCGGTCTTCCGTCCTTTCCCTAGATGGAATCTAGAGTGGTGGAGGCGCACGTCTTTGCTCCGCGGTGTTGGATCGTGTGAGAAATATCTCTCCGTACCCACACCGTGTCACTGACACCCACACTTGTGCGGTATGCACGATAAAAACACGCGGTATCTCGGCTGTCTCATAAAACCGTGCGCGCGCTATATCTCGATACTATCAGCTGTCTGCGTTTGGCTCTCTCGCGGCCGTGTGCGCGCAGCGCTGTATATACTCTTTTGCGTTGCTCACCTGATCGGTAACTCGCTTACCTTTATACTCCCTTCCAGATTCCGCATACTCCATACGTAGACTCTGTCCTTCAAGGAACGGGAAAGAGAGTTAACAAGTTGCTCTTGATTAGGTTTATCAGAATGCGAGGAAACTATTTCAGACAAGTGATCTCTTGGCAGCGACAGAGCGGACAACTAGGTTCATCAGAACCTCCCGTTCCGCTTGTTGAAGGCTGGGGCTACAGGTCAACCTATATTTGGCTGCGGCCTTTTTAAAGGATGCGTCCGCCTTCGGCCGCTACAGGCACTTTACGTGCAATTTGCTCGTGAGCCTGGAGGACGCCTTCGTCCCCGTCTCGAGGTAACTGTTTCAGAATCTGCATTGGCAGACTGCTCTTCGGGTAATCGACGCTCTACGGTCGCAGTTATTTTCCGGGGATGACCACGCTGTCGTCTGGGTACGCGTGACCTATCTAAAGACGTACGCGACGTCTTGCGCGGATTACTCCGAGTTTCTTTGCCAGGAGTCTCTGTCGCATTATTCTCCCTCGCAGGGGAGGATTCGCTCGCTAGAGACTGGTCGCACATCGCCTGTTCATCCCTCGGCGATTGAGATTGCTCACGTTGGTCCTCATCTGTTGACTCAACGTCTGCTTTCGGAAAATATTTCTTCAAATGCTCTATATGAGATACTTCTTGGTCCCCTTGATCATTTTGTAGGATATATGTATTTATAGCTTTCTTACAAACGATCAAATCCTACGAACGATCATGCAGTCTTGCCAACTGTTTGGTTTTGACGTTCCAATCATCAAGCCTTTGGAACTCAAACTGTTGCTGGGCAAGCCGGTCTTACTCTCGACGAGCTGTACTAGGTGCTTCGGGTTGCCGACCGTAGTTCAGCATAGCCCGGCTCCATCCAGTAGAACTTTGCACCGCTGCGTTTAGTGCAAAGACTAACTCTGGCATTTTGTCGTTCCTGTCGTTGCGCTTATCCTGAATATACGACGTCACCATTGTCTTAAGGGTCCGATTGGCCCTCTCAACAGGATGGACCCGTGCGTGATAAGGGGGTGTCGTCCAATGATAAACTCCCTTGGCTTTGAGGTATTTGTCTATAAGTTTATTTTTAAACTCGGTTCCGTTGTCCGAATGAAATACTTCCGAGATGCCGAACCGGTTAAGCACTCGTTCGTAAAGCTTACGTACTATCGTCTTCGCGTTAGCTTTTCTTATCGGGATTGCTTCAATACAGTGCGTGAATAAATCCAGGAATACTAGTATGTATTCGCATCTTCGGCTAGAGCGTAAAAGCGGGCCGGTGATATCTCCTGCTACCACCTGCCATAGTCTGTCCGATTGACGGTGACCCATTAACCCTGAGGGAGTACGTTGCTCGACCTTACATTGCTGACACACTTGACATCGCCTGACATAATTCGCAATTTCTGCGTAGAACCGCCAGCTGAGGGGTCATCGCGACACTCTCTCAGAATAGAGTGACAATTCTCTACAGGTACGACTAGCTTCCATGCTTGCTTGTCATCCACCACTTCCTCTAACTCCTTGTTGGGGCGATAGATGTACAGATTTCCTCCGACTAGTTTCCAGTCGGGAAAATCACGAGGTCTGTCGGAAACGTTCTTGACTTAGTCTAGGTACCAAGGATCTCAGTAGTTTGAGCCCACGACATTGCTGATATTATTGGCTCGTCGTCTTCAAACATGCGAGATAGGGCATCGGGAACGTGATGCAGAGCTCCTTTTCTGTGCTCGACGACAAAGTTATCAACATGAAGCTCTAGAGCCTATCTCGCTAGTCGGTTCGTTGGATTTCTCGTATTACACGACCAGCAAAGACTACTGTGGTCCGTAATCACTTTGAACTAGTACCCTTCGATGTAGGGTCAGAACTTATTAATAGCCCAGACCAAGGCCAAACATTCTCTCCCGGTAACGCTATACTTTTTCTCTGGTGCTGTAAGAATGCGACTGGCAAACTCAATGACTCTTACCTCTCCGTCTACTTCCTGGACGAGCACGGCTCCTATGCCGGTGTCGCTCGCGTCCATGTGCAGGCCAAACAGTCCATCTGCATTGGGACGTTGAAGAACTGGCGCAGTCATGATTAGGGCCTTCAGCTGCTGGAAGGCTTGCTCCTGTTCATCTAACCACTCTTACACTTGGTTCTTCTTCGTGAGACGGGTAAGCAATTCGGCTATCGTGACGTAATCCGGCATAAAACGCCGATACCACGACGCTATGCCGAGGTATTGTCGAAGTTGTTTGAGGTTTTTGGGAGCCGGATAAATCCTTATAGGCTCTGTCTTGGCTGGGTTGGGACGAATTCCATCCCTGTTGACCAGCACGCCAAGATATCTAACCTCATCTTGACAAAAGACACACTTGTCTTTATTTACTGTCAAGTTAGCTTCGGTCAGTCTTTCCAGCACCGTCTCGACATACTTCTTGTGCCCTTCAAATGTCTCGGTGACTATAATAATGTCATCGAGGTAAGAAAAGGCATTGGGCTCAAGATCAGGACCAACAACTTGATCAATCATGCGTTGGAAGATCGCGCCAGCGTATGCCGATCCGTATGGCATCCGCTTAAACTGATACAGTCCCATCCCCGGAACTGTCAAAGCCGTATAAGGGCGCGATTCCTTCTGGAGAGGTATTTGATGGTACGCTGAGTTCATATCCAGGGTATTGGTGATTTCAGCTTGCGCAAGATATCCTGCATGAACGAGAGGGGATAAGCGTCCGGTTTCGTTAGATCATTGACTTTCCTAAAGTCGATGCAAAACCAGCGCGATCTATTCTCCTTGCGTATCATCACCACGGGGCTTGACCAACCGCTGTCCGAAGGTTCTATGATCTCTAAATCTAGCAATTCTCAGACTTGGCGGTGCATTTCCTCCAGGATCTTCTCCGATACAGGTTAATACTTCTGCTTTATTGGACGTACTGATCCCACGTCAATCGAGTGCTCGATGAGCTGGGTTCGCCCAATTTTGGGAGAAGTATTAGACAGCATTTTGCTTACTAGCTCTCGCAGCTCTTCTCTTTCCGTCTCGGTTGCGTTCGCTATACCAGCAGATGAGAGGGTGGCCATACCTTGTATACCAGCCACTTCCAGGTGGATCTGCTGCTTGCTGTCCTTGAGGAACAGCCGGTCGCTATCCGGATCCAATACGGCTCTGAATGCTCGTATGAAGTTCACTCCTACGTAGCATTCATCGTCGAGATTTGGTATAATCGCTACTCTTATTTTACGTGTCTCATTTCCGAGAACAAGTGACCGCTTATCGGTTAGGGACTACCATTCGCCATCTTGACGCGTCCGTTATTAGACATAAGACCCCGGTTACGCCCAATCTGTCCCAAATTACCAACCTAAGTATAACAGTCCCACGATGTGGCCGGGAAACGCTTCGATTCCCGTGCAATACCGTTAACAACGCCAAACACTTTATTTGTCTTTAAATCCGTGTATTGGGACCTATACTCAAAATTGCCAACTAGAGTATACGCAGGAGAGGGTGGAAAGGATTATCATCGGGACCTAAATTGACAAGCTTGATATTTTGTTAGTCGTCAACATAGACAACCTCGCCAAGTCAATTTATTCAATAAATAAATAAATATTAGCAAGTTCGACAATAACAATTGAGGGGGAGTCGTACCGTCGACTACCGCTGAGGTCAGCGCGAAAGGAACTAATAAAAGATTACTATCGGCCGCGTAATAAGCAATCAATCTGGGAACGATCGGTTACTTAATCCGATGCCTATGACGTCACGCTGTGTGACGTACTAGCTCTAACCTAGGAAGAAGTTACGTCGCGAAGTGGCTCCCGCGAACCACCAACCTGATTATCCGGGCGGGATTTGTTATGAGAGGGGGTAAAGAGGGGAACACTCCGTCACCTAGACCGTACCAGGAACTCGGGAAAGTATTAACGAGACACACGGGTCCAATGTGGTGCACCACTCATTTTTGTATTCGCGAGACACCGCTCGAAATACGTTAATGCAGCGGGAACGGCCGCACTGAATCTCCCCGTCTATCTCTCTTTCTCTCTCACTCCTACGGGCGAATTGGGCCCTGTCTTCGGTCCTTTCCGTGGACGGAATCTGGTGTGGTGGAGGCGTACGGCTTTGCTCGGCGTATTGGCTCGTGTGGGAGAAGCCTCTCCGCACCCACACCGTATCTCTCACACTCACACTTCTCCGGTATACACGATAAAAACACCGGTATGTCGGCCGGTCTAACGACACCGTGCACGAGCTATCTTGATACTATCAGATATTCGTGCGCACGCAGTCCACTCTATACTCTTTTTCGTTACTCACCTGATCGGTAACTCGCTTACCGTTATAACACCTAAAAAATACTACCACCGGATACTCGAATTTTAGAAATAGTTTAAATTTATTTATATCAAGTTCTCGAGGATGTATAATAAGATCCAACTGAACCTACATTGCATAAATATAAAAAGTATATTACTATAATAAACTATATATTAAATTTTTTAAATTGTCAAATAACTCGATATTAAAATTGTACCGATATGGATAGCTATTCTTTTTTAGATTATAAAATATAGTTTATTCACTATGTATACATCTTTTACAAAATTTCACATATTCAATTTTGAAAAGTAATTTATAATTATGTTATGTAAAAAAGAAAAATGGAAATTTTATCAAACTAAACAGTATTGTATAAAAGATTTTAGTTTAATATATTCACACACTATAATAATCTGCCAAAATTAAAATTTTTAAGCTTATGATTCAAATAATTTAAAATAAATTTAAATAGTTTGGTGCAGAGTGTAGTGTTGAGTGTAATACCTTTTGCCTGTGTTGTTTAACAGCATCGATGCACTTTTCGATAATCATTTGCTCAGTGAATACACCGCCATTCGAAGCATAAGCAGCAGCTTTTCAGGGAACACGTCGGGAAGGCGTCGGACGAGAGTCCCCGTTTTAGCGGGGCCGATCGGCGCGCGCGAGAGGCGGCGCAGCGGCGGCCGCTCGATGCAGCGAATCAGCATCGAGGAGTTTGGGACACATGTTCTGAAAGGGGAAAGGTCTTTCTTCGCAGGACATTCTCCGTTTGTACGTTCAACAGTTTCCTCCCTCCTGTTCATGCTACATCAAAGCTTTGGAGAGACTAGTGAACAACACAGATTACGGAGAGTAAGAACCGGTTATATGTAGCTCAATTAAATGCCAGGCGATCGAGAAGGGTAGTAAACGAAATCAGGCAGAAAGCGTATGAAAATGGAATTCCAGCTTTAACCTTTAGACTGCCGGCATTTTTGCCTTATAAATTGATATTTTTGAAGTGCAAAATTTATACATAAAAACACCTCATATCTCTAGAGTAGTTGTCAAGGTCACAGGTGGCTCATATATGAGCCAGTCCGGCTGGCAACGGTCGGGTGAATGTTAAAAATTAAAAAAATTTCTAAATTACTATATATTCATTTTTAACAGAATTTTCTTAATATTACAATGTAATAAGACCCCAAAAATACTCCTTTAGTTATCAATAAAACCGTAAGCATCCCAACTACCCCTAGCGAGGGGGTGAAAATTTCGAAAATTCATTAGTTGGCTGGTTTAGATTTTTTCTACGATGTTTTGTCGTAAACACACTGTAACATGTGTAAAGCATATACAGATGTTTGTCCCAACCTATGGAGGTGACAAAACTACCTCTAGCGAGAGGGTGATTTTTTTAGCGAACTTTCTCGAAGACTGCAATATTCGACAGATTTGTGTACAATGTGTAAGAAATTTATTAGCAATATCCATATTTTACATATCTAAAACACTTTCCTTCTATTGATATTATTTTTGATCACGGAAAAATTTAGGACTTATTTCACAAATTTTACAGGTTATTTACTAACAAAATTTCAGTACAAAGTTCAATAACGATGACAAGTTCAATAACGAGTTTTTAAATATTTCACCCCCGCGCTACGGGTTGTTTGAATACCTCGATCTGAAAATCAGATCAGCTGTATACTTTAGAGATCAGAGAGCCTACTTATTGAGAAAAATGCATGAAAATATCTATATCCATTATTAAAGCTATAATTTTATTACTGTTCCATATATGAGACATGCCGGCAGTCTAAAGGTTAATGTTACAAGAGCCGTATTCAAGAGCGAATAAAGTGATGAATTATGCAATAGGTATAAGAATTGTCTCTGGAAAAGAAACCCCATGGGCTGCTATAGCAATAATAGACCCGAACTCAGTAGTTCTGCAAATATCAAATCTCTGCAAGACACACTTTGCGGTCGCAGAAGTCTCGATACCATATAAAGTATATCTCATAAGTGGATACTTCCAGTTAAAGGATGATATCGAAGTGCACCTTAATATGCTGCAAACAATAATAAACGCACTGCAAGGAAAAAGCTTTATTATTGATATTGATTTTAATGCCAGATCTGCCCTGTGGGATCCAGTAGACACAGACGCAAAAGAAGAAAAGCTAGAAGAGTTTATAATCCAGAACAATTTGAGTGTAATAAATGACCCTAATAGCATAGCAACGGTCGCAAACGAAATCGGAGAAGGATATGTAGATATAAAAATATCCTCGCCTAACATGATTGAAAGAATACACAACTGGAAAGTTAAAAAGAACTGGACTTCCAGTGATTATAGCGTTAGAAATAGGCAAAATAACTACAGGTGGTAAATATAGTAACAGCGAAAATATGAGGCGTTACATGATAAGCAAGGCAAATTGGGGTTTATTTATAAACACTCTGATGTAGTCAACAGAGTGAAACAATCCGACAAGAAATACGTCGTCATAATGTTCCTCGACATTAAGGGAGCATTTGATAACGTATGGTGGCCAGGAGTATTGGAAAAGCTAAGACACATGAGATGCCCCTGGAGACTGTATGGAATAATTAGGGATTACCTCAGAAATAGGAAAGTAATTATTTCCGAAGGTGGCAACTTCGCGAGTAAAGAATTGACAAAAGGATATTCACAGGGCTCCCTATTGGGGCCAATCCTACGGAACATAGTGTTTGACGAAATACTTCACGCATTAGAGAGAGAAGGGCACGAGACGATAGCCTTCGCCGATGACCAGTCAGTAATAGTAGAAGGAGACTCCAGGAGAGAATTGGAAATAAGAGGACAAGCTGCAATTGACATGATAGAGAAGTGGAGCGAAAAGGTCAAAATGAAACATGCACCAGAGAAATGCGGCATGCTCTTAGCCAAGGGAACATTCCATGAAAAATGATACCCAGTAATTAAGATAAATAGCAAGAGAATTAAAAGGCAGGAACCAGCCAAGTATATGGGAGTTTCATTCGGCAAAGGCTTAAATGTGCAGCACCATGTCACGGAGATCTCAATGAAAACCAGAGGAATTTTCCAACGGTTGGCGAGACTAGCCAGAGACAAGTGGGGCTTGGGCTATCGTCACAGTCAAGACAAGGAAGACAGAAGGAAAGCAAACAAAAAGACGTGACAAGGACGACCGCCGATAGCGGAGCGCCTCCTACTCTGTCTGTATTCTTCGGTGAGATTTAATGCGGTTTGTCGGTCGCGAGCCCGTTGGGCCTTCCGTCTCAGATATGGGTGGTGTTGACAATATAGATAGATAATTGTCTATAACCGAAATAGTTAGAAAAACAATGAAGTGGTATCGCAAGTTATTTTTCCATCTTATTGATCTAAGTTTATCTAATGCTCATTCTATATATAAAATGAAAAATTAAGTATTAATGCCCTTTCCTTCATTCCGAATATCGGTTGTTAGATCATTATTGAAATTAGATAATACTAATGATAGCATGTTAGCCCTCATATTCGATTAGTTTGTCGTCATTTTTCAAGGTTTGCTACAAGTCGTAGGTGTCACTTGTGTGCTTTACGTAAAATTACTAGTTGAACAAAATACATGTGGCCTGATTGTAATATTCCTTTACGCGTAGCTCCATGTTTTGAAGAATATCACACAAAAGAGACATTATCATGAAGTCAAAGATTTAGAGGTGAGAGGCAAGGGGACATGCGGAAAGCAAGCACCCCAAAGGGATCAAATTTTCGCCAAATCCACGCTGTTGATTCTGGGTCATGCTAAGAGCGAAAACTAATATATTTTTTCGTAATACATCAGTGATAAAAATGCATATAACGCATATCATTTTTGGATATCATTTTTGGACTAAAATACTACAAGTAATTAAGTTGACCTTGAAATACAATGTTTCCTGAACATTTTTTAACATTTTTTTCGTATTCAGCGCATCCAAATACGTCTAAAAGCACTACGTAACTCGCCCAATTAAATTTTTAACATTGGACTTTACGTTCTAGACGGGACTGTTCGATATATCGACCACCAATTTTGTCAGGCACTCCACGTGAATTAAACACGAAATTTAAAAAAAATTTAAATAGGAATAACTATGTTAATTTTTGAAAATCTTTCTCTTTCTTTAAATTATCATAACTTTTTACAGAATTACAGACCATAAAAATGCTAAAGACCATTTGAAAGGTATTTCTTTAAGCCTTCTTTTAGACTTCTGGATAAAAAAATCAATTGTGGCGCACTTACACTTTTTTTAAGTTTAATGATGATATGTACTTTACATAACATTGACCTTGAGATTAGAAAATCTAACCCAGAAGAATAAATTCTAGACATAATTAGCAACGAATGTTGCATATAATGTTCTATAGTAAAAGTTAATAGGTTTTGAGTTAAATAGCGGTAAACCCAGTTGGTGTTGAAAAAAACTTGGAATACTTCACTTCTTGAGGTTAGAATAACTTTTGAGCAAATAGATTCCAGTAACTAAAAATTTTTTTCTGTATTCTGAAAAATATTTGCAATGTGTACCCAAACTTTTATGCATTTTAAAATTTTGATCGGACCACTTCAAGTGGAATACCCCATATATATATATATTATAACGGCAAGCGAGTTACCGATCAGGCGAGAATCCTGCGCGCTCAGTAAGAAAGGGAAAGTTCGTGCGCGCACGGCGAAAACAACGTGGTGTCGAGCCGGTCCGACAATCTTTTATTGTTAATAAAAGAACTAGAGAGTCGTGTTTTTTTGTGTGTGGGTGTGAGATATTTCTCCCCACCAACCACCACGTCAGCGTGCGGAGTAGCACGTACCGCCGTTCCAGAAAAAGGAAGCAAGGAGTCGGCTGTCGTCCCGACCGTTGGAGTGAGAGATAGAGAGAGCTAGTCCCGTGGCCAAGCTCTCTCAGTCGCCCAGCCTTTTTCCCGACGATACGAATTACTAACAAGGGAAGTACATGACCTCCGGGAAACGGATCTCACCCTAACATTGGTATGTCTTTTATAATATAAAAATATGAAGAAAGTCAAGTTATCTCTTGCCAATGGCCGCTTTTACGGACGTTATTCGACATCCAATAATAATAGCAGTAAAAATCACTTCCAATTCGATCGCTTATAACTCGGAAACAAATAAAGATAAACAATCGAACCAAAAACCAAAAGAAAGTTGAGTTCAAGTAGATATGGTTTGAAAAAAAAGAAGCTCAAATTGCTTAATTTGAAGCAAAGTTATGAAGAAAATAAAAAATTGAAGAAATTTTAACCAAAATTTAATATGAAAAATTTATTGTTTCTTTTGGCCTAATAATCTTCAATTTCTTATTTTCTTCATAACTTTGCTTCAAATTAAGCAATTTGAGCTTCTTTTTTTCAAACCATATCTACATGAACTCAACTTTTTTCTGGTTTTTGGTTTGATTGTTTATCTTTATTTGTTTCCGAGTTATAAGCGACCGAATTGGAAGTAATTTTTACTGCTATTATTATTGAATGTCGAATAACTTCCGTAAAAGTGGCCATTGGCAAGAGATAACTTGGCTTTCTTCATATTTTTATATTATAAAAGACATACCAAAGTTAGGATGAGATCCGTTTCCCGGAGGTCATGTACTTCCCTTGTAAGATTAGCGGTAAGTGGTGCACCACATATAGGCCCGCGTGTCTTATTATTATTTCGTATCCCGATTTACCAGGTATGGTCCAGGAGAGGAAGCGTTTCTCTTTTTCCCCATCTCGTGACAAATCACGCCCGGGTAGACAGGTCGGTGGTTCGCAGGAGCCACTTCACCAGAGAAGGCGCGCGTGACGTAGGCAGCTACTACGTCATAGCTTCCTACGTCAGAGGTACGTACGTCACACGGCGTGGCGTAGTAGCCATCAGGTTAAGCAGCCGATCATTTCCAGAACGGTTGTTCATAACTCGACTGTTAATAGGTTTTGACGAATAGTTTTCGCGCTGACAGCGGGGGTAGTCATCGGTACGACTCTCCTTAAATTGTTACAGTTAATTTATTGTTATTTGATTGTTTATTTAATAAATTGACTCAGCCAGTCGATCTTTCTCGCCGACTAACATAATATCTCGATTGTTGATAACGTTTTACCGGTCACAGTTCTATCCCACGAATAGCGCCCTCTCCGGCGTATATCCTAGTTGGCAATTTTGGACATACACAAAAAAAAACGTTGAGGATTTGGGAGAGTCAAGTAATTTTAACGTGACTGCTTAGATAAGCCGACGAAAGTAACGCCACCTTGACGTACTCAAGTAAATTTTACTTGACTTAGCTCGATACTAGATACACTATACTATATGGTTAAAATTATCGCCGTTTTAGGTAGGGATTTCTTGACTAATTCGTTAAAAGTTAAATAATTAGATTATTTCAAAATGAAAAGGTATTATATATATATATATATATATATATATATATATATGGGTGGTTCTCTGTGACATCGAAGATGAAAAAAAATAAATATTGCTATAACTGTGGGAATATGTTTTAGAGGTATACAGTAGTTCTTCTGAATTTATTCAGATTTTTTCGGGGCCATTATTTTAAGTTACAGAGAGTCAAAGTTGACATTTTAGCACTTTTTGCATTATATGCCCATTTTCATGAATTTTTAGCTCCCAGGGGATGCATTTTTCACTAAAAACATAAGTATCACTTTTTTTGTAAAATTTTCCGAACTTTTCATTAAAAATACTTTAAAAGACATAAATGTATGCTGTCACACTCTTGTAAGCCATTTAAACCTTAAATAGTGAAAATCAGCAATTCTGCTCCGGACTCTAATAACCTAATACTGTCTAAAAGATGTCTTTTTATAGTCAGAAACTGCCTATAAAGGAGTCCGCCAATAAGTATAAAGACGTTCCAAGACGTATAAATCATGCCTTATCTTTTACTTTGACTAGCGATATTTCATTTGCAAAAAAAATGATTTTCGGGAAATGAAAGGAAAAGCCAAAATTAACCGACAAAGTTTCATTTTTAACATTGCAAGTATATCTATATATACAAATTTTGAATGTATATAGATATACTTCAAATGCTTTCCGTTGGCGTTCTCCTTTCCAGAGTGGGTCTAAATCATTAAGATCACTCATAGTCAAAATATCTGAGAATAGTGCCCAAAATATTAATAGAAATGTATATTTGTTACCTTATAACGATGAATCTGTTAGCATGATCATTGCAAAAAAATTTATGCACTTACCTTGGAATGGTAGAAAAGTATCTCCACTTGTTTCAGTATCCATCTAATCCCCTGTAAGCTGCTAAAAATACAAATACTATTATAAAATTATAAAAAATTATTTTTTAAACATTTATAATGCTGGATTTTTAGTTTTACATCCCGTACAAGAATTATAATACTAATCTGAAGGATTACTATAAAAGTATCAACATTATTATTATTATTATTCAGCAATACATTGTTTAGATTTCACAAACTTGTCACTGTCACGTTATCATATTATTCATTATAATTATATATCCGATTTATTTATATATCTTTTGTATTAAATACGTATATTCAGTTATTGTAATAATGATGTTTATATATTTATAGTAATCCTTCAGATTAGTATTATAATTCTTGTAAGGGATGTAAAACTAAATATTCAGCATTATAAATAATTAAAAATTAATTTTTTACATTTGTATAATAATATTTGTATTTTTAGCAGCTTACAGGGGATTAGATGGATACTGAAACAAGTGAAGATACTTTTCTACCACTCCAAGGTAAGTGCACAAATTTTTTTGCAATGATCATGCTAATAGATTCATCGTTATAAGGCAACAAATATACATTTCTATTAATATTTCGGGCACTTTTCCCGGATATTTTGACCATAAGTGATCTTAATGATTTAGACTCACTCTGGAAATTTTTAAGCAATTTCTGACTATAAAAAGACATTTTTTAGACAGTATTAGGTTATCAGAGTCCGGAGCAGAATTGCTGATTTTCACTATTTAAGGTTTAAATGGCTTACAAGAGTGTGACAGCATACATTCATGTCTTTAAAAGTATTTTTAATGAAAAGTTCGGAAAATTTTACAAAAAAAGTCATACTTATGTTTTTAGTGAAAAATGCATCCCCTGGGAGCTAAAAATTCATGAAAATGGGCATATAATGCAAAAAAGTGCTAAAATGTCAACTTTGACTCTCTATAACTTAAAATAATGGCCCAGAAAAAATCTGAAAAAATTCAGGAGAACTACTGGATACCTCTAAAACATATTCCCACAGTTATAGCAATATTTATTTTTTTCATCTTCGATGTCACAGAGAACCACCCATATATATATATATATATATATATATATATATATATATCAGGGTTCTAAGAAAATTCAAACATAAATAATTAAATTGTTTAAATTTCAAATAGGATGAAAAATTAACGATATATAAAAATTATACCTTATCGACATTTTACAATTAAGCCTACACTGAGTCTTACTGTAAAAATTGCATCTTCTACGGTAAATGGTTATAAGCTATTAATCTTATTTTTTTGTTGAAATTAAGTACCGCGCACCCATACACAAAGATTAATAAATTAAGAAACAATAAATTATCGTCAAAGGTCGGAGATTAAAAATTTCATGTAAAAAAGGAAATGGCAGCACGCATATATAGTGTAAACAACATCGCACATATTAAACTATCCGGTAGTGGTACACCTGATATATCTAAACGGACAGTCAAGTTAATGTTGCTTGATCGCATCCAGTAAGATGGGCTTATTTTCGGGCCAGTAATTTTTACTGGTTCGGCTTAGTATGTATTACTTTTTTTTTAGTAAAATGGGCGTATTTTCGGGCCAGTCATTTTTACAGGTTCGGCATAGTATTTTTCACTTTTTTTTTCAGTGTAGGGCCCAACACACAATATTAAAGTCGAACGAGGTGTTTGACGTTATTAACAGCATTGCACGGGAATCAAAGTGATTCCCGGCCGCATCGTAGGACTGCACACTTAGGTTGCTAAGTTGGGAGAGATTGGGCCTAACCGAGGGCCTTACATTCCCCAGTACCCACCCCGTTACAGTATATATATATATATATATATAGGGTGATCCAGAAATATAGGTAACATATATATATGGATATTCCGGTTCAGGAAATTAATTCGAGTATAACCACGTCGGAATTTTTAAAAAATATTAATTAGAGAAGAAAGGTGAGCGGCGTTGCCGCGCGAGACTAATGCAACAGGTCAACATGGTAGTTATTCATTGGTATTTTGAATATTGAACACTCAATTCAATTCAACAGCCAGACTTTTGCAATTATTATCCTAAACATTTGGAACGAATTTTCCAAAATATTTATTAAGTCTGAAACACAATGAATTGTAATTTTAACGAAGTAACTTTTTTCGAGCACGCTTGCTCTTGCAGTGCGGACGTCGGTGAGCGTCCGCGGCGGGCTTACTCCGCGAGTACAAAATTTGATGAGCGCGAACGTCGGAGAGCGCCTGCGGCGGGCTTACTCCGCGATCACAAAATTTGATGTGCGCGAACATCGGAGAGCGTTCGCGGTGGCAATATGTTTTTTAAGCAGAGAATTGAGACTTGAGCTAAATTTCATTTTACACGGACTAGGAATTATTTACCTAGCAATATTATTGCCAATATACTTGCAAAATTAATTAATATATTTCCAATATGTAGCGATATATCTTCATGGTAAACGTATTTATTGGCTATATTGTACACAAAACTTAATTCATTTCAAAATTTTATTGTCTTAAAATTCGTCATAAAGGTTTCAATAAATTAATGTAAATACGATGAGATTAAAAACCGTAATAATCTCATATTTATAACGCACGCGTATCATAGATTTAGTAAGTAAATTAATAATAGTAGTAATTAATTTATTAGTCTGCGGTCTAATTCCAACTGAGATAAAAATCATTTCCTTGATTGTACATTTTATTCATCCAATCAATCTCGTAAAATATATTTTGCGATTCATTCGCTTTCGCGATCTTCGCTTCTGCTATACGCATTAGCTATGTTCCGGCACTTCGGCCGCTTCGCTCGTTGACCTGTTGCATTAGTCTCGCGCGGCAACGCCGCTCGCCTTTCTTCTCTAATTAATATTTTTTTAAAATTCCGACGGGGTTATACTAGAATTAATTTTCTATATATATATATATATATATATATTGTGTCTGTGTAAAAATAATCATTATAGGTTATTATAAAGAAGGTGTGTGTGCGTGTGTTCAGGAAGAAAATGAAATATGTCCATATATTTAATATATTTAAAATGCACACACATAAAATAATTTCCATTTGGGGGGTATCGTAATTTTAAATAAATTGATGTAATATAATTTGTTTACAGAATACATAAAATATAAGCATGTTATATACTCTCATAAATTATATTTTTCTTTAATGGCGGTGGTAACATTTTTTATAAAGTGATATATAATACTGTCGTTGTGTTATATATGGTTTTAATTTGTATGTGAATGTAGTATTATTTCAAAGTGATGGTTTTTATAATGCATATTTAAAAATTTTGGTATTTAATAGAATTTGTATAGTAATTGTTATTATAAAATTGAGTGTTATGAAAATCATTTTTTACGCACGTTGGGTGAGTGATTGTATCTAAATGGCGGCTCTGTCGAAATATTTTATACATGATATATGCAAATATAATTCTAATTGTAAAATTTTAACAAATTTAAGTTTTTAAATAATAATTTTAAATACCTGTTTATACGTTATTATAAGAATTAAACTTTCGGTCGTTGTATTTTGGGAAACTGATTCTTTTTTGAAGTCTGTAAGTTTTGTCGAACGGCAGGCTATTATCAATTATTTTGCATATTTATTTTAATGATTCAGTAGTAGTAATATTTCAATGGATTTTTCTTTCAACAATGGATTAATTGATTCGTTCATTATTATAATTTGCATATGCAGGTACTTCTTTTTGTTTTCAAATGAATTAATAAATAATTGTTTGTACTCAAATTATTTCTTATTATAATTACATAATGTTTTTTTTAATATGGATGATCAGCGCCCGCCCCTGGCCATCAGTCACTCGCTACACTCGTGCCTGCAAATGCCGGTGGGCGCTGATCAATCTTTTCTCTCTCGCTGTCTCTTTCTCTCCGTCTCTCTCTCTTGCTTCCTTTCTAAATTTTTTTTTTTTTTAAATTTTTGGTAGTTTCCACGTACACCTTTTTACAGGTTTTTACGTATCCCCTACACCTTTATTCATTTTTTTATTTATTATAACTAATGTAATGATTTGTCATTTACAATATGATATGTTGCAGCCGATTTTCAATTGTATTTTAATGATTTTCAGCGCAAACAATTATTAATTATTTTGCATAGTCACTTTAATCATTTAATAGTTGTAATATTTTAATGTTTTTTTTCATACTTCCATTTTTATTTATTTATAAAATTTATATAAAATGTGTATAAATTTTCGTCTACACATTGACAATACTTTTTTAAACACTATATTGTTAGTGTAAATTTTGTGTTTATTTTTTAATGTATCATTTTCTATTTTTGCATTGTTTAACAGTAATATTTTTAAATTTTTTCTACTTTTAGCTCTTGAAAGAGCTACGTATAATTGACCATGGCTAAAAATTGGAGATGGTAAATAGATACCAACTTGTTTGTATGACTGTCCTTGTGATTTGTCATATTGTGAATAGTCATTGCAAAACCTAATCGAATGGGAAATTGTTTTCTGCGTATGTTGAATGGTATATCTTCTTTAGATGGTGACAAAGTGATTCTTGGTATTAAAACTAATTTTCCAATTTTTTTTCCGCTTATAATTTCTGCTTTAATTAAATGTTTCATAAGTTTTGTTACTAATAATCTTGTTCCATTACAAAGACCTTCATTCACATTTAAATTTCTTAGAAGAATTACTATTGCACCTACTTTTAATTGTAATTTATGTAGAGGAAGTCCATTAGGTGTAAGGGAATCAAGAAATTCTGTAGGTAACATGACATCTAAGTTTTCTCCATTATCATCTTCTGCTGTATCTACACTTAAGTATTCAATAATTTGCCCTTCCATTATAGCCAAAATTTTATTATTTATTTCAATTACGTCGTTGTTGGTGAAGGCTAATATAACTTTATCATTTAAATCTTTATCATTTATTTTTATTTCGTTTCCAAAAATTTCTGCAATGATATCATTTTCTTTTGTTATTAAATCAAGAGGGATTTCAAGCAGTTCATTTTCTTCTTCATACATATTTAAACGTTTACCTTCTCCTACATTTAATAACCATTGTCTAAAATAGTTGTCATTATCTGTCACTCGAAGATTTTCATTTAGTGTCATACGTATAAAATTCGGCCATAAGTAACTGTTTTTAACTGAATTTTCAATAACTTCAGTACGACTACTATGTCGTATAACTGGTAATGTTTGCCTAAAATCGCCTGAAACAACCAACATTTTACCACCAAATATTTTTTTATTATTACATATATCTTGAAATAGGCGATTGACTGCTTCAAAAGCATATTTCGATGTCATAGATATTTCATCCCATATTATAATTTGAACTTCTTTTAAATTTTTACCATCTATTGAATTAGATTTAATATTACATATAGTACATTCTGTGATATTAAGTGGTAGTTTAAATGTTGTGTGTACTGTTTTCCCGTTATGTAATAAATTTGCTGCAATCCCTGTCCAAGCAACACATAAAAATGAAATGTTTGAGAATTTAAGATAGTCTATTAGAACATTAAGTAAACAGCTTTTCCCACTTCCTCCTGGTCCATCAACTGGTTGTTTTGTTATTAAATTTTTTTGGAAAATTTTTCGTACATTTTTTTGTGTCTTTACTCATGCAAGGTGAACTCATGTTTTGCTCTCCACAGGGTCCATGAATCATAAACTGTTTTACAATATTATACAACCGTGGATAGATATCTTCGTTTGGAATTTCTGCGTTTATGAGTTTATCTACTTTTTCGGGAGTATTAATGTTATAATTTTTATCCAAAAATTATAGCATATGCATGTGAGGAAGTCCACGTTTTTGAAATTCGATAACATAAGTGTAGGCGATACAATTTTCTAAAACACCTTGCTTAATTACCAATTCTTTAAATTCTTTTATTTTTTGATGAAATACCTTAAATACTAAATCTGGTCTATCAATTACAGTTTCGTATTTTTTTAAATGTTCAGTTATTTCTTTTCAGTTTGGATTACATGTCATTGTTATAAATAAGTCAGGTTTTCCGTAACGATTTACTATACTCATTGAGTCAATGTAATTTTGTTTTAGGAATCTTGAACTTCCAACAAAATTTGATGACAAAATAAACATTTTTCCAATTTTTATATTTTCAGATTCTTTTTTCTTGTGTAAATAATCCATTACGCCTTTATAACAATCGCTTCTTAAAATATCTTGGTTTTTCTTTACAAAATATAATCTTGATTGTTCAACTTATACAAATGCATCAATTGTAAACTGTTGAGAAACTTTTCCCATATTAAGGTATGGATTAAATCCATTTCTCATAGAAAGTCTGTAATTATAAAATTGCAAACATGAAATATTGTTTTTCTTATATTTGCATTTCATATTTGGCATCCATCTATATCCTTCATTTGGATAAATAAGTGGGTATGTCATTGGATCAGTGTGTTTACTTATTAAAGGAATACTAATTGGATTGTCATATTTTGAATATATAACTATATCCCGCTCTGAAGTAGGCAGTCCATTTTTTCCTACAAATACCATTACAACTTCATTACAAGTAGCTTCATTATATATATATTTTTATCTAATTTTTCTTCTAATATTCTAATTTTTCTTTTTCTACCTCATACATCATTTTATAAGCTTTAGCATAAGGATTAACATTTCTAATTAAGCTATCTAATTTACTTGACAATTCTAATTTTGTATCTAAATTATTTTTAAAACTTTTTCTTTCAGCTGCAGCTAATTCATTATCTAGAACATACAATTGCCCATATTTTCGAGCTTCATTTTCATTTAAGATTCAGATAACTTATCAAAATTAGCTCCAAAGCTTGCAAAAGCTAACGCATTATTATACAGCCGAATATTTTTGCGAAAATTAATACTATCTTCCGATATTCCTGTAGCTAATTGCTTTAATTCTTCCGGATAGGGAGGCATTTTCGGTAAGTCTACGTTTCCTTTGTGACAACAATTAGAAAATTCTTTACCTAGTGTATATTCAAAAACAAAATGTTTAGTATTACAATGTTTACAAGTTTCAGACATATAACCTAAATTGTTTTCAATAATTATTTTTTCATCAAAATCTACATTTGCTATTCGACCTATTATTTTGGATTTACTTACTAATTTTACATTTTGTTCATTTTTAATTAAAATACGTTTATTTAATTCTTTATAATTTATACCTTTTTTGGTATTAATTGGTTCATCATATACGTTAAAAAATTTTCCTTCATCAATTTTTAATTTTTTAAGCAATATGATTGGTATTTCCATGTCTTTGTCATTTTTCATACATATGCATCTTTTTAAATTTTTTTGTAAATGGTTTTATACTAATTTATCGATATCATTTTTTCTACTTTCGTTTAATATTTTTCCATTTAATTTTTTCTTTTCATTTTTTTTACATTGATCAGTATTTTCATTATAATAAATATGTTGTTTTTGTAATGCTTCTTTTTCTCGTTCATTTTTTATTTCGTCACTATTTATTTTTTGTCTTTTCATCATGGTTTGCTGTTTTCTCTTTATTTTTTTTCTTATATTTTGCCGTCATTATTATCTTTACTCCTCATATAAGCGTCTTTTTTATGCAACGCTTCTTTTTCTCGTTCATTTTTTATATCGATACAGCTAATTGTTTGCCTTTTTATCATAGTTTGCTGTTTTATTTTTAGCTGTTTTATTTCTATATCATTAAATTGTTTATTTTTATTTTTTTGATAAAATGAACTATAAGTTGGTATTTCATAGTCTATTTCCATTGGGGTAATAGAATCAACGGAAATAATTTTATCTTTATTATATAAATTCATTATTGTTTGTTGTTCAGAATTAAATTTCTGTTGAAAATTTTATTCTATTATTTTTATTTCTGCTGCATTGAAATTCAATTTTTTTTTCATCAATACAACAAATATGAATCATGTATCTTTTGATTGGTATTGTTGAAATATTATAGTTTATATTTTGTAAAATTGGAAACATCGTAATACTACGTGTTTCGTATATTTTTAATAAATGTGAACGCATTTGGGAAATATCGTAGTTTAAACAGCATGGGCATAAATTAAATACAATAGAGACAGCAAAAGCTATCGCGAAAATTCCACAATCATAACTATTGGTTTGAAATTGCACTGTTTCAAAAACAATTTTTAATTGTTGACTATCTGGAAATAATCTATTGATGTATACTTTATGTTCATTTTGCAAATATTTAGCATTTAAACTATCATAAATGTGTATCGTTCTATTATTGTAATACATACAAATCCAATGACCTTTTTCATATTTTCCAGAAAATAACAATTGAATGTATTCATTATTCATTTGAATTGAGTTAATATTATATTGTTTTTGAACTAAAAGAGTTGTTTGCATATTGAATGGTGTACATGATTTAAGGATGTTATTAAATTCTAATATGTGTTCATCATTTAACATAGAAGCATCGTCGCTATATGGTTCAATCGTTTTTACAACTAATATTTTTATTTCCGTCAAACCCATTATAAAAATGGTTTATTTTACAAAATGATTCACAATTATAAAAATAATATTAATAATTTGTTTCAAATGTTTAATAATAATTATAATTTTTTTTATTTTTCTAAACGATTATTTTAAATTTTTTATTAATATTTTTTTGTAAAGCTGAAAAAAATAAAATATAAATTATTAGAAAACAGTGTTTATAAGAAAGTAGCTTCAATGTTATGAATGAAATATAGTTAATATAAATTTAATATTTTATAAATACTAATATTATACATACCCTAGTGGAAATCGATTTTCGATGAAAATGCTCCAAAGTATGCTAAAAGTGGGCAAACTTGCGCCAAAAGTGGGCCGATGTTTACCAACATTGAAATATTTGGAACATTTTTCCAGTTTTGGCAAACTTTAGCCCACTTTTGGCCAATTTAGGAACATTTTGTATTGATTCTGGAATAAATTTTTCAACCAGTAAAAAATTGTTTTTCACATGCAATTTCTTAAATTAAGGCGCACTTAATTGCGTTGATAATATTTAATATTGCAATAATAATATGTTGTAAATAACATGTTGTAAATAATATGTTGTAATAATCTTTTCTGTAAATGGGCCAACATTTAAACAATCTGGGCCAACCTTTACACAATGAGGGCCAAACTTTCCATCTAATGGGCCAATATTTGCACAAATTCTTTGCTAGTAGTTTGACACTCATAATTCCAATAAATGCAGCGCTGAATAAAAAAAAACAAAGGGCAGCAGCATTCCAATGAATGCAGCGCTGAATAAAAATAACAAACGGCAGCAGCATTCCAATTAATATTATATCAATAAAATATTATATTCCTAATGGCATTCCATACGATTAAAGTCGTAAGGTATATAATAAAATTATCTAATTTTCATTTTAAATTATTATTGTTTGAACATTTTCCAGTTTTGGCAAACTTTAGCCCACTTTGGCCAATTTAGGAACATTTTGTATTGATTCTGGAATAAATTTTTCAACCAGTAAAAAATTGTTTTTCACATGACATGCAATTTCTTAAATTAAGGCGCACTTAATTGCGTTGATAATATTTAATATTGCAATAATAATATGTTGTAAATAACATGTTGTAAATAATATGTTGTAATAATCTTTTCTGTAAATGGGCCAACATTTAAACAATCTGGGCCAACCTTTACACAATGAGGGCCAAACTTTCCATCTAATGGGCCAATATTTGCACAAATTCTTTGCTAGTAGTTTGACACTCATAATTCCAATAAATGCAGCGCTGAATAAAAAAAAACAAAGGGCAGCAGCATTCCAATGAATGCAGCGCTGAATAAAAATAACAAACGGCAGCAGCATTCCAATTAATATTATATCAATAAAATATTATATTCCTAATGGCATTCCATACGATTAAAGTCGTAAGGTATATAATAAAATTATCTAATTTTCATTTTAAATTATTATTGTTTGAAATATATTAAGTCTTTTTGTATTTCAGTATCCTGATTAGCTTATTAAGACTATCGAAATAATCAAAAATGCAGTAGTATTTCTTAATGATGAAGTTAAAAGGTATAGTTTTGACTTTGTCAATTTATTTATAATTAATAAAAAAAATGTTTTTGTTACGGATATAACATATATAATATCAATAATATGTGACAATATGCATATTGGATATAAATCTTTCAAATGGCATTTTAAAAACAGTAATATTTATTTGAATATTTTATCTAATGTTTAATTAATTATACATTTAATATTTAATGATATAATTTAATTTTTCTGTTAAAGATAATTTCGATGAATACTTGCTGAATTTATAAATTATATAAACAATAAAAACGATATATTGCAAATTTTTGCAAAAATAAGTTTGTAAAATAAACAATAAAAATTAATTTGATTTATTGTATGTTCCAGTGTTGAAATTTTATTAATTTTAATTACGCAATCAAATGTTATTTTACTTATTGTTATTAAGATAATTTTCTGGTAATAATATCGACATAGTAGTTGTTATCTATTTGTTTAAAAAAACTGTAAGGCCCGAAAATGTAAGGCCATAAATGTAAGGCCCAAAATTTATAAGACCCAAAAATGTTAGGTCCAAATTTATAAGGCCCAAAAATGTAAGGCCCAAAATGTAAGGCCCAAAATTTATAAGGCCCAAAAATGTAAGGCCCAAATTTATAAGGCCCAAAAATGTAAAGCCCAAAATTTATGAGGACAAAAATGTAAGGCTCAAAATGTAAGGCCTAAAATTGTTAAGTCCAATTAAAATAAAACTTTACAATTCCGTTGCCAATAATGTAAGGCCCAAAATTTATAAGGCCCAAAAATGTAAGGTCCAAAAAATGTAAGGCCCAAAAGTGTAAAGTCCAATTAAAATAAAACTTTGAAACTATAAAAATGCATTTTAAAAAACCGGAGAACCGGAGAACCGGAGACCAAAAGTCGATCCACTTTAATATGATATAAGATAAGATGTTTATTAGTTTTATAATAAATTAAATTAATCCCGCGTGTAACACAGTTAATTTTTTTTCTCTCGATTTGTTTGTAAAATTAATAGTCAAAAATATAATTCTTTAACGTAGTTTTGAATATTAGGCAGGAAAGCAAAGTTCAAATAGGTGTGCTTAATTTTTCTTCTTGTAATTATAAAGGGAAAAGAATTCATTCTTCAACTTAGTGGCCCAATAATTTTATTATTTAAAGCCACCTAATAATTTGAAGAAAAGCATACCTTGCACAGGTAAAGCGAAAAGCGACTCAGATTTCTTTGTGTAAATAAGCGTAGCGGTAATTTTGTTAAGATTAAAATGGCGGAATCGATGACCACGCAAGACGATCGGTGGATTGGTACGCAATCCAGTGAACAGATCCAGGCGCACTTGGAGTTGTTAGAGATGCGTACAGACGGCTCTGTGTATTAAATAACCGAACGACTCCAACAGTGGCTGTTGGGTAATTATACGGCTCAAGAGTTTGAAGCCGACACAGACTCAAATGAGGAAAAATGAGTAGCAGGCGGAATAGGCGGAGGACAGGTTGGTTTAAATCCATGGCTGCCCAGAATCCGGAGATTGCGGACCCGGATTCTGACCCAGGTGTAGTAGAGGTGCTACGGAGGACTCTCGCTCTAGAAGTAGAAGATACGGACGAGCGAGAGGAAGATGGGCAGTCGGACACCTCCGACCGAGAAACCGACAAGGAAGAATGAATAACTTTGGTATCCTATACTGGAGCTCAGTTCGAGATACCAAAGGATTTTGCTTTGATGTTAGCGGAGCAAATAAGTAAGTTATCCACCTTGACGGAACGGGTTAAGGAGCTGGAAGTACAGATGCACACCGTCAACAGCAAGTCGGACTTGCCAAGCGGTGCACAAACTTCCAGCAGAAACAAAACCCGAGAGCCAACCCAACATGGCCAGTTCCAGGACACCTATACGTGTTACACCCTGGACGAGACGGACATCAGACCACAACACGTGCAGGTAGAGCCTGAGGGGTCTCAAGCACCTCATGCAGATGCTGGAGGAGCTTGTGGGAGGGGTTACACACGGAGACCGACACAGCCTCCATGTTCAAGCTCTCCCTACCCTAATCTGAAGGACTTACGAGTCCGGCCAATCAGCGTCGAGATCGGCCGGGACACCGCGCGATGTTGGTGCGGTGGTTCGTAAGTGGGGAGTCCGATTCTCTGGCGACAAAAGCCAGAGTATCGATGCCTTCCTTGCGAGAGTCGAAGACGTGGTACCGGAATGAGAAGGACAAATGGCACTCGTGGCAAGATTTTGTGAAGTCTGCTAAGAAATGGTACGGTATGAGCCAAAGCTTCCAGCAAAGGCTCATCGAGGAGTCCAATACTCGGACACAGGGTGAGGATGAGCCGGAGAGAGATTACATCACCTGCTCAATCGCAATCATGCGAAAACTCAACCCGATCCCGAGTGAGCGTAGGCAATTGGACCTTCTCTACCGTAACATGCTACCTCAGCTTCAGCGGTTGTTTAAGAGGGCTGAAGCCAAATCGGTTGAAGATTTATTGGAGCTGGCGATGGACGCCGAGCAAACGCTCGAGCGGGAAAAGTTATAACGACCGCCTCCAGCAGAGGAAGATTTAATGCTGCCGGAACTTGCTTACAAGGCAAAGTCCAAAAAGCGGTCGATCGCCAAGCCTAAGGTAGCAAGCGTGGCTAAGGAGGTGAGTGAGTCGAGCCGGGAAGATCCGATTGAACGGCTCACAAAAGTACTGGAAGAAACCCTTAGGACCATGCGAACGAGTAGCCAGACAGCTGGGGTTAAGGTGGATAAAGATACGCCACCTAGGAAGAAATCCCACAAGTCTCCTCCTCGGTTTAAAAGGAGGAAGGAGACACGTAAAAGAATCGTCGGATTCAAGAAAAAAGATAAAGAGAAAAGAAGACTTCCCCAAGCCTCGGTTAGAGGGGACAACCGCATACCCCACAGTACAGGGAGTCCCCAAGGAGGACAAAGGTCTGACTCCCGATTTCCGAGATAGTCCAGCTGCAGTTAAGCAGAAAAGGAAAGAACTGATTCCAGACAGATCCCAGGAAGTCGGAATGGATCCAGAGACCTGCGATGTCCTAAAATTAGTGACATCGAGCACTAGCCGAAGAAGTTATCGTCCTGAGGACGAGACGCGCTGGTGGTGTCAGGTTGACATAGATGGATTCCGGATCCGTGCGTTGTTCGCTGCAGGTGCATCGACAACCGTAATGGGTCCGAGCGGTTTGCACTTAGCAACCGCTCTAGGCAGGTCGCTTCTCGAGTCGCGAGCTGGCAATGCCAAGCTCGCTGATGGTAGTACTCATCCGTTGTGTGGTCACGTGATGCTACCATTTACTATCGGTAAAGAGACTCGAGAAATACGTGTTGCAATCATGCCGAACCTGGATGCTGAATGCTACATCGGAGTAAATTTTATCCGAGCACTCCGAGCCGTCCTAGACCCAGATTCCGACCGTTTATTCCTAAAGGGAACGGATCAAGTCCTACAACTGGAAGTGGCAAGTATGGAAAGTGGCAATGCTTCATTATCGTCAGCAGGTGTCGCTGACGTAACAGAAGTAGAGCGCACACAATTGCGCGAACTTCTAGACCGAGTGTTGTCCACAACCTTGCCAAAGATCGGCCGTTCTTACGATGTCGAACATATAATCGACGTCGGATCAGCCAGGCCGATCAAACAGAGGTACTACCCCGTCTCTGATAAGATTCGAGAGGAAATGCAACGTCAAGTTCGCGAGATGCTCGAGACTGGCGTTATTGAACCCTCGAAAAGCGGTTGGTCCAGCCCCGTGGTGATGGCGAAGAAGGGTGAGAATGCTAGGCGTTTTTGCATCGATTTTAGGAAAGTCAACGCTTTGACGAAACCTGATGCATATCCTTTGACATAGATGGATTCCGGATCCGTGCGTTGTTCGATCCAGGTGCATCGACAACCGTAATGGGTCCGAGCGGTTTGCAGTTAGCAACCGCTCTAGGCAGGTCGCTTCTCGACATTTACTATCGGTAAAGAGACTCGAGAAATACGTGTTGCAATCATGCCGAACCTGGATGCTGAATGCTACATCGGAGTAAATTTTATCCGAGCACTCCGAGCCGTCCTAGACCCAGATTCCGACCGTTTATTCCTAAAGGGAACGGATCAAGTCCTACAACTGGAAGTGGCAAGTATGGAAAGTGGCAATGCTTCATTATCGTCAGCAGGTGTCGCTGACGTAACAGAAGTAGAGCGCACACAATTGCGCGAACTTCTAGACCGAGTGTTGTCCACAACCTTGCCAAAGATCGGCCGTTCTTACGATGTCGAACATATAATCAACGTCGGATCAGCCAGGCCGATCAAACAGAGGTACTACCCCGTCTCTGATAAGATTCGAGAGGAAATGCAACGTCAAGTTCGCGAGATGCTCGAGACTGGCGTTATTGAACCCTCGAAAAGCGGTTGTCCAGCCCTGTGGTGATGGCGAAGAAGGGTGAGAATGCTAGGCGTTTTTGCATCGATTTTAGGAAAGTCAACGCTTTGACGAAACCCGATGCATATCCTTTGCCATATATGCAGGATATCCTACGCAAACTCAAGAAAGCCCGATACATCTCCACGATCGATATGAACTGTGCGTACCACCAGATACCTCTACAGGTGCAGTCACGCCCGATAACGGCTTTTACGGTACCTGGAATGGATTTGTTCCAGTTTACTCGTATGCCGTATGGATTGGCAAATGCTGGCGCGACATTCCAGCGCATGATCGATCAGGTGATTGGACCCGAACTCGAACCGGTTGCTTATGCATATCTCGACCATATCATTATTGTCACTGAGACGTTTGAAGAGCATAAGCAACTGTTGATCGAGGTGTTAACTCGCTTGGCAGAAGCCGGTTTATCTGTTAATCGGGAGAAATGTGTCTTCTGCCAGCCCGAAGTGAGATATTTGGGTGTGCGAGTTAACCGAGACGGGATACGACCTGACCCAGCTAAAACGGAGCCGATTAAAGAATATCCGGCTCCCAAGAATTTGAAGCAGCTGAGATGGTTTCTCTGTATGGCATCTTGGTACAGACGCTTCATGCACGACTATGCTACCATAGCTGAGCCGCTAACGCGTCTGACCAAGAAAGACCAGAAGTATCTGTGGCTGGAAGAACAAGACAGCGCTTTCCAGCAGCTTAAAGCTTTGTTGATGACAGCACCCGTTCTGCAAACTCCCGATGAGAATGGTGAGTATGTGGTCCAGACTGACGCTGGTGACACTGGTATCGGTGCAGTGTTGCTACAGATTGTCGGCGGAGAAGAGAGAGTCCTGGAGTTCGCCAGTAGAATCCTCTCGCCCGCTGAACGCAATTACAGCGTCACAGAACGGGAATGCCTGGCCGTAGTATGGGCGATTAAGAAGTTTAGACCATACATCGAAGGTTACCAACTTAAAGTTGTCACTGACCATAGTAGTCTTTGTTGGTTATGCAATATACGCAATCCAACGAGCCGGCTCGCCAGATGGGCGTTAGAACTCCAGTCTCATAACTTTACTATTGAGTACAGGAAAGGAGCTCTAAACTGCGTTCCTGATGCACTTTCTCGTATGTATGAGGAAGACGAGCCGGCCTTATCCTCCGTCTCTTGGAGCCAGACTACTAAGGACCCCTGGTCCCTTTCGTGGACCAAAGACGTAAGTGAGCGGCCGAGAGAATTTCCTGATTGGAAGATCCAAGGTGGAAACTTGTATTCGTATCGGGTGGAAACTGAATTGGATAACGCCATGGAAGATCAAGACGTTTGGAAGTTGGTCGTACCCGAAGAGCACAGGCAGACCATCCTCCGAGAATGTCATGATGATCCGGCTGCTGGCCATCTAGGTAGAGAAAAGACATTTGCTCGCGTGGCAAAGTTATATTATTGGCCACGTTACTATGCCGAAGTTGGCGAGTATGTACGCAAATGTCAGGTGTGCCAGCAATGCAAGTAGGCGAGTGGTTGAAAAGCCATGGCAAGTGGTAGCAAGAGATGTTACTGGACCACTTCACCGCTCCACACACGGATTTGAATATATTTTGATCTTCCAAGATTTGTTCACGCGCTGGATTGAAGCAGTGCCGATCCGGAAACTAACGCTAAGACGATCGTGAAAGAGTTACACGAACGAGTCGTCATGCGTTTTGGCACACCAGAAGTATTTTTATCCGACAACGGCACTGAGCTCAAGAACAAGCTTGTAGATGATTATCTCGTGGAACGAGGAATATTTCATACAACTATTCCTCCGTACCACGCTCAGGCCAATCCCGTGGAACGTGCTAATCGGACGCTGAAAACGATGGTAGCGTCTTACATTACCGAGAAGCACAACACTTGGGACGAGAAGTTACCGGACCTTGTGTTTGCTTTAAATACGGCGGTACAGAGTTCGACAGGATGGAGCCCGGCCATGTTAAATCACGGCTGGCAGCCTGAGCCACCCGGCACTGCTCGTCGAGTTCAAGACGAGTTGACTCAGCAACGTTTGGAATACCAGCGTTTGCTTGAGTGGAGTGATCGGCTATCACGACTACCTGAGCTTCACAAGAAAGCTTCAGCTAGAGCTAATAAAGCTCAGGATAGGCAAGCCGGTTACTATAATGCCGGGAAATGAGCGGCTTCTTTTGAAGTCGGGGACTTGGTATGGAAGAAGAACCGAGTCCTCTCATCCAGCGCACAAGGCGTCTCGGCCAAGTTAGCTCCAAAATACGTCGGTCCTTATTTGATCGTCCACAGATACGGCCCAAATACTGTTAAGATCCAGGATACTCAGGGACATGAGGAGAAATGCCATGTCCAGTACCTCAAACCGTACTTATCGGATGACCATGGCAATGAGTGCGGCCAAGAAGACGACATCGAGACCGATCTACCTACGAAGGAAGAGGAACCCGAACGCGACAAGGTTCCTGCGAGCGAAGACGTCTCACGCGGCGAGACGCAAGCGAGCGCCGTTCCACGCGAGGAACCAGATAATGCAAATGTCGTGCTCCCCTTTAAACGAAGTAGAGGTAGGCCGCGTAAAAACGCGAGGGTCGTCGCCAGACCGCTGGATCGGTCGACGGTAATTCCGACCGCTAGCCACCGCGGGCTAGCCAAACGAGGTAGAGGCAGACCACGACGGAACTGCAGTTAGTGTCCGGATTTTTGGACCAGGTTTTTTGTTGTACCTGTGTAGCCACTTCCCATCCCAAATTCGTCAGGGATGCAGAAACCACATCACGGGTATGTGGAATCTGGAAGGGGGGTGTAACGGTAAGGTACTGTTTACCTCACCGTTTGACGAATTCGAGCAACACGAGCGAACAGTATCATAATGTTCGCATTGGTTCGAGCCGGCGTGATTCGGCTCGGCTCGGTTCGTCGTGGCTACACGAGCGGGATCGACTTCGCGCGCGAAAGATTCTCGCACGCACCTCATTAGAGAGGTAAGGGGGAGATTCGCGCGCACTGTGTAGAGTGATAGCCACCTTCTTACGCGACAGGTGTGATCCCCCCGCGTCCCGTGTTCAGCTTCGCCGTGTGCTGTGATTTGCCGCACGTTTCGTGTGTGTGTTTCGACTGCAGGCCGATCCTGCATTTGCAGTGAGTGGTGCTACACCGTGCCTCTGCCTGCAGCCACACAACCCCGGTGCACGGGCGAGCGGACAATCCGTCCGACACCGCAGCGAGAGTGAGAGAGAGAGAGAGAAAGCAACCGATCGGCTGGTCGTTGTTTACCAACGACTACAGCAGCGAACAAAGTAAGTGGTACCACTTCACGCGATCGTGTTTTTTTATTCGCACTTAATAAATAATCGTGCTGCTTTAAACCAGTACCGTTGACTGGATATATTATTTTAGTTCGCGATATTTTCTTCCCCTCTCTCTACAAGTCTGCCGTTTACCGACTTGTAATAAAAGCGTAGACCTCGGCGACAATCAGATAGTTTATTTGTTTTTTATCTATATTTTTTATTTCAATAAATTCATATTATTATTAGAATTCAATCCGGTGTTCGATTAATTGAATTTAACCCACGTACGATTCCTTCCGTAATCCTAAGAGCTCGTATATTTCTGGTTGACAAGTGCTCGACGCGATATCCCTGTTTCGCGGTCAATTTCAGATTTGAATTTTACCTGGTTGTTATCTGAAACAGTTACTCGGTTTCAGACTAACATTTAACAGATTTGGTAGAGTGGACAGGTAACCGTTACCGCATCGCGGAAAAAATATGTTTATTTAAATACGGGAAATTTAACCATACCGCTGAGCAGCCGCGATATTAAAATAAACATCCGTGCGGCAACCAAACTGTTACAATGTATATGTTTCGAATTTATATAAGTAATAAATTATAAAAATAAATCAAACTTAAAATTTATATGATATTAGCTGGATAGAAAAATTAAATAAATTCTTAAGTTTTGTTAGTAGTTAAACATAAATTTTAAATTGAACGAGAATAACTTATAGATGGGCTATTTCACGTCAAGTGGTATGATGAAAATTTTAAATCGCACCGAATTTTGTGAACTGACTGGAAATATCTTCGAGAAAATAGAAAAAAATTTTTAGGTGATAATAATAATTTGTCTAAAAGTGATTTCACCATAAAAAATGGAAATTTTTCAATTTAAAAAAAAATTGCTATTTTTAAATCCAAAAAAATATTATCTACTACTTTTGTTCAAAATAATCTTTAGAGCTTATCTACATAGGTTACAATTCCTAATTTTAAAATCTCGAAGAAATAGGACACCCGGAAATATCGATTATCAGAAAAAGGCGACCACGCAATAATTGATTCTGATCTAACATCGCTCAAAAGATCACATTTTTTGATAGCTTTCGAATGGCGGTGGTAATATTATTGGCCAAGACCGCTGGTTAAAGTTATGCCTTATAAACCTCATAAAATCACTAATTTTCATGTATTTTAAGACATAACTTTTACCAGTGGTCTTCGCCAATAATCTAATCACTGCCATTCAAAAGCTCTTGAAAATATGATCTTTTGAACAGTGTTAGACCAAAATCAATTGTGGCGAGGTCGCCTTTTTTATAATCAATTTTTTTTTACACTTCCGGATATTCTATCTCTTCGAGATTTTAAAATTAAGAATAATAACCTGGGTAGATTAGATCTACAGATTATTTTGAACAAAGGTTGCATTTAATGTTTTTTTCAAAAGAATCAATCGGTTTTGAGATGAATTGGTTTAAAAATAGCATTTTTTTTTAAATTGAAACATTTTCATTTTGCATGGTGGAATAACTCTTAGTCAAATTATTTTTAACACCTAAAATTTTTTTTCTATTTTCTGGAAGATGTTTACAGTCTGTTTTCTGAAATTTTGTTGCGATTTAAAATTTTCATCATACCACTTGACGTGAAATGCCCATATGTATGTGCTTCAAATTTATAAATGTAATAATTCATTAAAATAAATAGGAATCTAAATTAATATTATATTGGCTGAATGGACAAATTAAATAAATTATTACGTTTTTTAATAGTTAAACATGAATTTCAAATGAACGCCGTGCTATCGGCCACTTAACACACGTGTATCGAATACTATTTTGTAGCACATGTGTCGTAAATTCGCCACTAATGTAATAATTAATTCTGCCGTGAAAAAGAAAAACATACATAAGTGACATTTTTTTCGAAAATGAGGTTTTGGTATCAATGAATTCCGTAGAAATTGTTGAATTTATCTATTAAAATATTAAGGTAATATAACATGCTGTTTTTCTAAAAAAACTTAAAAAAATATCGTAGGTACCTGATAATTTTAAAATTTATTAAAGTAATATGGAAATACTACCGTAAGTGACTTTCCGTTGGGGAAAAGTGACGTAAGTCGTGTAGTCTCATTATATAATGTTAAATAAAAGCTTACGCAAAATCTTTTGAGTAAGTATTTCGTGTAAAAATGTGACTGAATACTACATACTTGTTGAAAATTAAAGTTCGCACCGATTAATTTAAGTTCTTTATAATAATTTTGACTCAACTTTGAACTGTGATAAATCGAAATCTACGTAAGTACTTGTACAATTAATTTAATGTATAACATGTTGTTATTTAATTAAAATTAAGTTTGCAATTATAAGTATATTTATAATAATCGAATTGATCAATGTTCAGAAACGTTTTACACGAAAATTTTCATTTTCATATTTATTAGTAAATATTCTCAGTAAGTCCTTTTCTAGCTTACATACACGGAGAGAAAAATATGACAATTACTACGGGCTTATTTAATCAGATGCCAAATACGTGATTCTTTGAAGAATTGTAGTGTCTAACCTATAACAGGAATTGTGTGGAAGCGCCTAAGACTATCGTTACGTGTACGCTTAAAGGTCTGAAGAACTTCTCAAGCGTGATTTGTTGTTTGTCTTCGCAGTACCTTTTTGGACACGAACTCGAATAGATAATAATAAACGTTTTGTGAGCAGAAAATGAATATTTGGCAAACTGCAGTGATTGTAAGCAATGGTTTTTACTATAAAATGTATTTTTAATTGGTTTAAATAAAAAGTATGTTATTCAGAAAGTTAGAAAATAACGTAGCTAAAAATTAAATAGATAATTAATAAATTTTAAAGTTGTTAAAGTTATAATTACATTTTTATTCAGTTATGACTGTACTATTATATTATTCTAATATTATTGTATGCAGAATAATAAAAGTACTTTTTGCAGATTGATTTTTTTCATTCTTCCGTTCAAATAATTTCATTTATTTCATTTATGTAAGTTTTAATATATAAAAGTCTGTCCGAGTTCATTTACGTTTTAACTGAAAAAACACGCAAGTGCTTTTACTTAAGGTTTTGATAAAATATTTTACTAAATAAAACCACGTAAGTACATTCTTTACATTTTTTAAAGGATTTTGTTTTCAATTCGAATTTTTAATGCACTATTAGATAGAGAATACCTGTTTTAATATAAGTCCTAATTTTTATTATTTAAAACATTATTTTCATAAAAGATTTTAAATAAATCAGTTTATCTTAATTTTCTCAGTTTCATTGGTTTTGTATTTATGTAAGTTTTTCTTTTTTACGGCAGAATTGTACTATCGTTTTTTTTTATTAAATCTTGACAATGTTTATAATAGATAATACGCTGATATGAATTTAGCGAATAAAACGAGTTAAGGTTCTAAAAGTGCGCGTAGGTGGGGCGCAAGGACGGGGGATTGGAGGGGGAGCGGAGGCCCCCTCTGTAAAATTATTCTCAATCGTCCAAACAAACAATTGTATTTGATTAACCTTCTTTCTATGACTAATTATTTTTTAACACTTCAACTTAGTATGAACCCATAAACGGAACCGCGTGTAATATTAATCGGCTTCAATTAATCATCGAATTTCGTTAAATCAGTAATTTTAATGAAAACCTGTTTGTTATGTATGATTTGAATTTGGAATGTAATAAGCATTATATTTACGTATAGGTTAGTGAAAAAAATATATATTGCAATCAACACTTCAATTATTTACATATCAAATTTAAAAACATTGTTAAATATTCTTAAATTATAAACCAAACTAAGATTTCCAATTTAATTATATTAATCGGAAGCTTAAGAAAACTTTTCCTAATGTATCATTAATGTGACTAACTAAGTCGTACATATAAAAATTACAATATTTTATTTAAATTTTTGAGCTCTTTAATATAGCGATGAATTTTATAATACAATAGCATTAAATTCTTTTTGTGTTCGAAAAGGTTATGACAATGCTTCACCACCAATATGAAGTATGCGTCTTTGGTTGAATTTTCATTTGTATATTGTGCCAGAAAATGCGACTTACGCCACAGAAAAGCGTGTGGTAAGTGCGGATTTACGACACGCAGTGCTATAAAAATAATAAGTTTTGAAGAAAAAAATAAACGTGTGATTATACTTACTCCTATTTCAAAGATGCTAATTCCGGAGTTCCTTTAAACCTTAGAGTACCGGGATTTTAGAAATTTTCAATGCTTATTGTTTGTATGAAAAAGTGACGTATAAGTGCGTTATTTAATCGGTTATTTAATCATTGGAATACGATTGGATTAATTAATAATAATAATGATGATTTATTGTTTACGATAAAAAATACATGTAATGTAAATATATATAATCTGGTCTTACTGCTTGTCGTCGAGAACAAATAAGGAAACGGAAATTTTGGTCACATTGCGATCGCAGTGAACGAGCAACTGCATGTTACCGTAGCTTCGTTACTTGACAAAAATCAAGTTTATCAAAAAAGCTACGCTGAGCGCACATCGATGAACATTCGCAATGCTTTCTTCGATTATTGAAAACTGCATTTTAGCAAGTTAGCTATTTGCATTAACTTAGGATTCGGTTGCGCTGGATGTGCACCAGACGAATACCTCAATAACTAATTTGAATAGACAAATGTATACATTTTAGATATTAAATCTAATATCACGCTGCACTGGGGATTAGGATGCAGGTAAGGTGGATAATAAATAGAACAATCTACATAATATTCGTAAGATTTATTATCCACTCCATTAATAAATAAAATACTGGTGCCAGTAGCGACTCTTTACGCGGTTTCGAATTCTGATACGAATTGAGACTCGGAGAGGTGGTGTGAAGATAGGAAAGGCGTAGAAGCTGGCTCGCGGCCGATCGCATGAATGTAATCGGAAATTACGATGTCGGAACAATGCTCGACTGAAGGCTCCGAATACTCGTTCGCGACGAGTCATGCTACGGCCGACGGCGTGGCTACGATTGGCGATTGCGGTATCGAGAGCTGCACAAAAAGGGGGAAAGTGGGGTAACTGGATCACTTGCACACACACGGTAGGGAATTACGGGAAGAGAAATAACATAAAGGAGGGACGTAAAGAAATACACAAACCTTTACTTTGTGCTGCACACTCGCTCTCAACTCTTAATTCTTTCAAACTGCTCGCTCGCTGCTACCATCAACTCGCACGAGAATCTTATGGACGATGACATATATGTCTCGGCGATTCGAAGAGTTCTGCCTCTTTGGCGTCGCCGACGCGAATACTCTGCGCGCGCATACGTCGCGACCGCCCACTTACTCGAGTGCGGCTTGAGTAACATGGCCACCGCGCACTGATAGTCGAAGTGTTTACATCGTCGGCCATGACAACAACACGAGGGAGTTGACAGTTACAACATAGGCTGCCTGCCAGGTAAGGGTTTGCTTCGTTCCGTAGTAGTATTATCGACTAATAAGTTCGACGTTTCAAGACTGCGGTATATGTGTGTACGCGGCACGTCAACTCGGGTTCTTCGTGGTTAGTCGCGGCCGCTGTCTCTTTCTCTCTCGCTTTTCTGGCTGCGAATCATTGCTAGTCCATTGAGAACTTTTTGTGTGGAGAAATTTTTCAAATTACCACTTTTGGATATTCTGAAATGCCGGCCGCCTGCAGTTTAACATATTTACAAACGTCAGTTAAGGTTAAATTTGTCACGTCAGTCCGTAATCTTATTACAAATACTTACATATATTACCGTAAGCACTTCACTTACCGCAAATATATACACGTAATAAACATGTAATAAAGTACACACGTAATAAAGTAATCGTCATTACATTCAAATTCTAATAGCAAACCGATACAACAAAACTAATAATTAATAATAGTTATACTAGGTATTTGAGATTTATTATTTGTACATATTCATTTTTTATAATAATATACATTTTAAAATATATTTAATTATTAAAATCCAGAGTTTGTATAGACACTTTTACAAAATGATACTTATATATCATTTAAATACTGTTATCAAACAGATGCACGTTTGATTTGAAAACTTGTTGCAATTGCAGGTGGTCTATATCCTTGATACCCTGATGAGTCAAGCAGTTCCGAATTAGTTGCTCCTAAGCAGGTACATGAACAAACTGAGACACAATCATCAGTTTCATTAGACATTGGTAAATGACCTGCAAGTAACTTGCCATTAACGGCGACTACTTCACCATCGAGTGTGAGTACATGATGAGAGGCTGATTGGAGTTCATCATCACGACGAACTTCTTCTGCATTCCTATAAGAGAAACGTTTATATAAAAGGTGTCAGCAAAGAATAAAGTGAAATTTTATAAAATAAAAATTATTTAACACAAACTTCAAATCGATTTCTAATAATTTTATAAATTACATACGCTACCGGATAATATCTGGTGACGAAAATACGGAAAAACAATGTCCTAAGAGTCGCAAAATATCTAAGTCCAGATAAGCTAAAAATATTTGTGACTGGTATCTCATAAAAAGAAATAATACAAAAACACAGAATCTATTTTTATAATTAAATTTATATTAAAACAGTAATATTAGAGATTTATATTATTAGGTATATGACATACTAAAAAAAACTTATCCAAATAAACAGAGCCGCCGGGGTTAAATAATCATCACCAGGTTCCAATATTCTACTTGTATCAGAACGTCTTTTAAGTTTTTGAATTTACTAACGATAATATTACAATATGCGTGATGAAATCAACGGTAAACTACTTTCTTAGGCAAACTATGATGACTTGCGTTTCTTTGCAAAACGGCTTTATATAACTAAACGTTTTATCGGTTTTAACGGTTTTACATAAACTACAGTTGGTTTGTTGTTATCGCAAATGATCTATCATCTTGTCGTTATCTTTTGCTAAGCAAACCAGCTTAAACTTAACATTTAACATTTTCGTGAGCTCTTGTACAACGTGAAATATTCGCCGTTATAAGTTGCCTTAGTAATCAGGTCACCGTTAAATACTTGGATGTCCTAATTTTATCGTTGATAAATGTAGTACCTGGAAGTTGGAATCTGGTGATAGTTCTATTCCACTTCTCCTGCTCTGCTTATCACATAAGTTTTGCTTTAGGATGTCATATACCTACTGAAATAAATGTCTAATATTATATTGTTTCATTATAAATTAATAAGGGTTGAAAACCGGAACGAAAATTTTCTCCGAAAATAAAAATCACGAACCGCTCTGAATCGGTTTCGTAGTGATTTTTATACTATTTTGCTTTTTTTTGTTTTTCTTTACTCTTATTTATTGTTTTAACTTTTATTATTACTTATTATTTTATTTTTTGCATTAACTTGTTCATTTTAATTTTTATATAATATGCATCTTATAATATTACTTTAACTTAATGAAAATAATTAATCAAAAGATTATTTAAAATTATTTAAACATGAACTATAATGACGTAAACTAGTAATGCTGAGTTAATATGATTGCACTTTTAAAACCAAGTGGATAATACACTATGTTGTGAGTATAACTAATTATCATAATTCAAATTTTCGTTCAGTATTTGCTTCTCTTTCATTCGAAGCATACGTCGGAGAGATAAATTATAACATATAATAATACGTTATTACTGTGTTAAAAATGCACGACACTTAAGATGAAACGAGTAGTGATACTGATGATGTACGACCAAGAAAGTTTATTGGACAGTTTTTTGACTACAATGAAGAGATAGATCGATCTCTATGCAAAATAAAAAATTATAGTACGAGTTTAAAGGTGAGTTATTGAATAAACATATTGAAATTTTAGAACGTACACTTTTGAGTTTTTAGAATGAAAATTTCACTCTGTCAGCCTAATATTTGCACCAATCTTTTAAGTATAAATAACTCTAACAGAATGATTTTTTGCTTTATCATCAAAGATAAACATAATTTATTACAGTGATGTATAAAATACAGCTGAGAATAGTTAACTCAATCATATTGAATTAATTCTTGTTTGTTGTGTTCGCGTGATTCGTGCTATCTCAAGCGTTTACTTCTAGTATATAGAAAACCAATAATAGCGTTATTATCTCATTGTTTTTTATGCATTTATTTATTAATTATGTATATAGGTAGTCATAAAAATTAATTCTTTTTTCTAATTAATAAAAAAATTGTTATCAAGCATGTGTTTTCTTATTACAGGGGAAATATACTTCAAACTTAGAACGTCATATTCTCAACAAGCATTCTTAAGAAGCTAGAAATATACACAAAATATTGTTAATTAGTACATTTTTTATAGACAAGAGCACGTCAGAGTTATTGAATTATGGTTCTGCAGTTCCTAGTAAACTTAGAAAAGTATAGCGCATTACGTTGTCTGTTAACTATAGAGACATAATTGACACCGGCGTTAAAATTACAACAAAAAATGGACGATGTCTTAGCAGAGTCGAAGACAGTGGATTAAAAAAAATTATGAATTCAAAATGAAATCACCGGAAAGTACATTTGTAATAAACATAAAAATTATTAGAGATGAGATAAGTATAAAAGCTGAACAATTGCGACATAAAATTTGTGAAGACGTCAAAGGTAAATTAGTCTGAATTAAAGTAGATATTATTGCAAGGTTAGATCCGTCACTTATGGGTTTAAATATACAATATGTGGAAAAGGGAAAATTGATTTTGCGTAACATGTGTACGAAAGAACTTCATTTTTCACATGCACCTCAAAATATTAAAGATGAAATTCTGCAAGAATTATCCAAATTTGCTAAACTACTTAGTAATGTATGACGTGACAACGTGTTAAGGAATAACGAAAATAATGTATAAGGTAGTGTAACAGATACCAATGATGATGGTAATGATAATTATGATGTTAAAGCAAAAGAAAAAGATGATACAATTGAGGAAGAAAATGAGAGATTAGGAGTTATGATTGAAAATTTACCTGACAATTTTTCTGAAGATGATAATTATGTTTTTGGTCAAAAATGCGCTGCACACACATTGCAGTTGGCTATTGATGATTCGATTAAATTAGCAAACATTGATGAATTAATTAAGCAAGCCAGACATCTTGCAAAAAAATTTCGCATTCCTTCAATCTCAGGTGTATTATCAGCTCTTGGACTACAAATACCTAAATTGGATTGCGTAATTCGTTGGATGTTATTATACGATATAATTAAAAGTCTCTTAATTTTTAGAAACATGCCATCATAAATTGTAGGTATGCATAAAACTAGTAAAGCGTCCAATCTCAGTACTAGGGAATACGACGAATTGAAAATGATCGTTGACCCTCTCAAACCAGCAAAAATTGTGACAAAAAATTTACTGTCAGAACAACTTCAAGTCGGGGACTTTATAAGAGAATGGATGACGTGTAAATTAGAAGTAGAAACTTTTAACACTGAACTATCAAAACAATTGTTAATTGCTTTGGAACGTCCCGAAGCAACATCGTTTGATAGCCCTGGAATACCATGTGCAATTTATTTGGATCCATTGCTTTCAAAAGATCAGCTAAACTCTGCAGTCAATTACCTTCTTATCACATGGTATAGAATTCAAGATTTGAATAATGATTTAAAAAATTCCACGGGTTCGACAGCATCAATAGAGATGCCTTGTGAAATATCTACAAAAATGGTAACTGAACAGGGAAATAGTAATAATAAAAGCATTGATCGTTTAGATTTAAATTTAAAAAAAAATGAAATAAAAATCTACGTCACAAATATGGTAGCAACATTTCGAAGAATGACATTAAAAAAATTTGGTCAATTTTTTAAAAGAAGACAGAATTAATTATACCACTAATATATTATAACGGGTGCGTGTTCCGAAACGCGCGATAGCCCGTAAACTCGAAAACCGCGTAACCACGTGATTACGCGCGATCGCGCAACGTCGCGAAGGGCCGCGAGACACCGAGTCTCGAGCAGTCCGTTACGAGCCGTATAGACGAGCGGTCGTGATTCACGTGAAAAAAAGAGCGGAAGCCGTAAGAGAGACGAGACGTGCGACGAGATCGAGAGCGAGAGTGAACGAGGTGAGTCGAGGCAGCTCCCGGAGAACAAGCCGTTCTGAGGACACGGGTCTGTTCATCTCCAGGACGGATAGCCGCCCGGGACGACTTGCACTCGTCGAAGCTTCGCGAGATAGAGAGAGAGAGAACGGGATTGAGAGTTGCCGTTTCGCCGGCGCGTTCCTGCGCACCAAGTAAGTTGTTTACAACTTGGATCGGGTGGCATCGACTTCTTCCGGGAAGAGCGAGACGCAGTGCAGCAAGCACTGTCGGTTCGAGGGCGCGATTCGCCCAACCAGGCTTCCTCGCGCACGCGGCTAGGTAGATCGGTAACTCGGGTTACCCGATTCCCCGTGTATTCCCCGTGGAACGTAGGAGCGCACGAGCGCGTGCGCGCGTGTGGATATAGCCGCGACCGGGCCGTCGCGATTGCCTGCGCGCCGTCGAGGTTACGCGTTGTTTCACCGTAGTTCCTAGATGATTCTTATTCTTATACAACCCAGTATTTGTTAATTGTTTAACACCGTGCGTTATTCAGCGCTACCGAGCGCCTGTACATCTTTTGTATATTCTTTTGTAAATATTATTGTAAATATTCGCCCGTAATAGATTTAATCATAAATTATCATTCTCTCTCGTTGTAATTTGAGTACCCCGTATCCACCTATCCCGCTTACCCAGCCGCCTCCGCGGGCGCGATAACACTTCCGTTGTCGCGCATCCTGAGCGGCCGAGCCTCGTGTTCCTCTACGGGCACGAGCAACCAGAAGCACTCGTCCTTCCTGCTGCTTCCTTAAGTTTACCCGAGTGCAACTCGGATCCGATGATTTTTCACGCGGCGGAGAGTCGTCATCGTTGTTAACGGCACATCATCACCGAGGTACCGCGGTTGCACCACGGCTAAAGCCCGTGCGCGGTATCGCGGCATCGCAGAACACAGCAGCGTGGCGCGAGGCCCGCGCAGGTAAGTTCTCGCCTTGAAAGCGGTGCTCGACGAGGAGCATACGCTAGAATTACCCCGTTACAATATTTAAATATTGGGAACAAAAAAATCAACACATCCAGAACTTTACGAATTATCTTTAACCGTTTTTGCATGGCCAGTTACACAAGCTAGTGTAGAAAGATTATTTTTCACTCTCAAATATGTTTTAAATCATTTAAGAAATAATTTATCACCAGATTTATTAAATGATATTCCATTAATTAAATATAATGAGATCTTTAAAGATTGTTATTATTAATTTTTTTGTTCAGAATAATGCGTTTATGAATTATTATTATATAATATTATATTATATTATATTATATTATATTATACTATATTATATTTTTAACGATAAGGTATTGTTTACCTTAACGATTGATGAATCCGAGCAATACGAGCGAACAGTATCGTAATGTTTGCATCGGCTCGGGCCGGGGAGATTCGGCTCGGCTCGGTTCGTCGTGGCTACACGGGCAAGATCGGATTCGCGCGCGACTGAATACATAGGTGAGGGGGAGATTCGCGCGAGCTCGAAAGAGATATAGCCGCCTTGACATGCAAAGGGGCTGTCCCCCCGCATCCCGTGTTATAGCTTCGCTGTTATTATTTTACCGTGGTGTTCGTGGGTTCATTTGAAATGGAGGCCGATCCTGCATTCGCGGTGTGAGTTTCGCTGTCAGGAATCAACCTGCAGCGACGGAATCCAGGTGCACAGGCGAACGGACTACTCGTCCGATACCGCAACGGGAGCGAGCGAACGAGCGAGAGAGAGAGAGAGAGAGAGCGATCGTCCAGCTAATCGTTATACGATTCCAGCAACGAAATCGAGAAAGTAAGTGGTACCATTTCACGCGATCGCATCTTATTTAATAAACAATAAATAGTTTAATCATTGCGCTATAGCAGTCCCGTCGACTGTGTATATTATTTTAATTTGCGATATTTTTCCTCTCTCACTCTCTCTGCAAGTCGGTTGTTTACCGACTTGTAATTTAAAGCGTAGACCTCGGTGACAAACTCAAACTTTCTCTATTATTTATTTTTATACTTATTTCAATAAATTCATTTTTATTAATAGAAATTTAATCCGGTGTTCGAGTAATTGAATTTAACCCACGTACGATTCCATCCGTAATCTTAAGAGCTCGTATATTTATAATTGACAAGTATTCGACGCGATATCCCTATTTCGCGGTCAATTTCGAATTTGATTTTTACCTGGTTGTTATCTGAAACCGAACCTAGGTTTCAGACTAACACTTAACAGATTTGATAGAGCGGACAGGTAACCGTCGCCGCAACGCGGGAAAAATACGTTTATTTAAATACGTTTATTTAAGTTCGACCGTACCGCTGAGCAGCTGCGATAGTAAAATAAACATCCGCGCGGCAGTCAAACTGTTCCATATTATATTATATTATATTATGTTATAGTATATTAATTACGTAGCTCACATTATATTATTAATACACGATACTAACTATAATACCGCTCCAAAACCGCTCCGGTCCAAACCAAAATAAAAAATTACCACATTCGGTTCGAATCGGAACAATTTATTTTGATAAATATATTATCGCTTCATTCCGAGAGCGGTTAAGTGTTAGTTCGGTTCGGTTTCCAACCCTGAAATTAACTTATAAAAATAGACGTTTTGTATTTTAGTATTTTTTCTTTTTATAGGCTATACATATGTAAAGAGGAGGGAGTTCTCTTCTGCGGGTGGAAGCATTGCAATGACTACATGGCGAGGCACCAGTCACAAAAATATTTTCAGCTTAATGGAATTTACAAAGGACCTACTTGACCTCCGAAACATTCTTCTGGTTGTTGGATTGAGTCTCTATCTCTATTTATTTCCAAGTTATACGCGATTAAATTTAAAGTAATTTTTATTGAAATTATTATTAGATTATGAGCAACTTCCATAAAAGTGGTCATTAGCAAGTAATGACTAGGCGTTCTTGATACTTCTCTAAAGTTAGGATAAGATCCGTTTCCCAGAAGTCAAGTACTCCCCTTGTTAGATATCTTGCGGCTTTTGGGTTATATTTTGTTAAAAGTATAGGCAATTCAATAAACGTTATATTATCTCATATTTGATCAATTCTCTATGATCAGAAAGAAAAAAAAAACATATTTTTTAATAATATATTTTTCAATAAAACCTAGAAACTCTTTTTCTTATTTTCATCGCCTCATATTTTGGTGTAAAAAATTACCTGAGTTTTTTCAGTAGGGTAAAGTAGCTAATATTTTCTACATTGTTATTTATACGAGATTAGCATATTAAAAGACATTTAAGATTTTCACAATACAGAAACATATAATTGTTATTATTTTTATAACTACAGAAGTTACGAATTGATATTACGATGACCAAGTTTGCAGTCAGCTATTTTTATCTATATTTCATAAAAGTGTTTCCCATTCTAGACTTCCTTTGGCTTAAAAATTTTGTTGCCCCAAAATGCGCATTACCCCATATGACCATAATTTAGATCTAAGTACATGTGACAATGGTAAGTCCTTAAGTTCTTATATAGTGTATATTATATATATATATATATATATATATATATATATAAAAGTACTTATGGACTTTCTATTGACTTCGGAAAGTTCACATGTACATTATTATTCGTTCTGGGAAGCCAATGTCTGTTTTATATAAAAAGTTTCTGGTATTTATCCAGTTATGTAATAGGTATAACTGGTTAAACCTACTGTTTTCTATTTCAGTGACTAGTGATCTATATCAGTGATCTATATCAGTGCCTAACAATAAACAGTATATTTTAGTGTTATAGCAATGCCGTCTGTTTTATCATAAAATGCATTCGCTCTCTTTTTTTAAGAAATTTGACTAAAAAGAATAACTTTGTTTGGAATGCTCTGCCGCACTCAAACTTTGCAACATTTTGATGGTAATTAATCATTCATGAATTAGATTTTTGAATGGATAAAAATTTTTTGATCGTACAACCCTTTTTTGACCATAAAGGTTTTTATTAATTATAACTATACTCAATGTTTTAAACTAATATAAATTAAATATTTCAACAGATTCTTCTTGAAATTTATGAAATTTTTCAAATTTAATGTATAAAAGAAAAAATTGTTAGATTTTGAGTTATTAAGTGATAAAAGTGGCCAAAAAGTAATTTTGTTAAAAAAATTCAATTTTTTTGATTGGCTCTGGTACTAGTTGAAATTCGAGATTAAAAATTTTGCTACACTCTATTCAACTAGTTTTTTGTACTAATTCCCTACATTAAAAAAAATTCTATTTTTTAACTGGATTACTTCACACGGAAGCAGTGTGCGGAGGGAGCGCCTGGAAAAGGGAAGTCGAGATCGGGAACATAAACGAACTCGCATATTGGTAGATTCATTTATTATTGAACACATTAATATGTGTCAAAATTAATTAATTATTTTATTGCTTTACGTATTTTAAGTAATTTATTAATTAATAGAATTATTTCATAGGGTCAATGTATTTTTTTTCAGCAACACATTTTATAATTTAAATAAATTTGCAAGGTATTGTTTCGGCTTAATTATTTTTAACATTTATCGACGCATTAAAGTTTTTTGTCTAATGTATGTAATTAATTAATTAATTTAATTACGTCATTCAGTTTAAACCAAAAATTGAAAAAATAATTAATTGTTAATAATTAATTAATAATTTTATGTACAAATACTTTAACTATTTTTCATTATTATTGTTAATTTATTATAAACAAATGTATTGACAGTCTAAGAAGTAAGTTATTTTTTCGTCCTCAGGCCGCGAAATGAATTTTCGCTCCCTGCCCAGGGTTGCCAGATGGCGATTTTTTCTCCTTGTTGCTCTTGCTTAATAAACATCAATATACGTAAGAGAGAAAAGGAAAAAAAATCGCCAACTGGTCACTCTGTCCTTGCCTGCGGGCCGCGAAATGACAAATTCTCGGCCTAAGCCGCGAAACAATACGGCAAGAGGGAGAGAGAGGGAGAGAGTGCGTGCGCGCGCGAATGACAACGTTAAAACAAAACAGTCATTACACTTCTGCAACAACAGATGCGGCGCGCGCGCTCTCGCATTATTGCTTTATTGTTTACTTACGACACATCGTTTCTATGAAAGGTTGTATCGTGTCGCTCACGAAAGTGTAGGAATATTAATTTACTTTGAACTGTTGGTGATTTCTAATTCCTGTGAACCATAAAAATAACAATGGCAAATCAGTGAAGTGATTCAGATTCCGATCAAGATGAAAATGTACCTGTCGAGATGCTCGAAACGGCAAAAGCTATATCGATGGACTCTTTGCCACAAAAGTCGAAGCTAGAATACACGAAGGAGTATAATAGGTTTAAACAATGGCAAAAAAGTAAAGGCACATCATCATTTAATGAATCCGTTTTTATTGTTTACTTCGACGAATTGTCAAAATCTCTGTCTTCAGCAACGTTATGGGCGAAATATTCTAAACTCAGGTCAACAATTAATAAATTTAAGATATCGACATTGGCAAATATATAAAGTTAATTGGAATTCTGAAAACTAAACACGCAAAATATGTGCCTAAAAAATCGCCAGTTTTTACTTCTGCACATATAACTAAACTTAATAAACTAAATTTCTGAATGAGGCACCAGATAATCAATACTTAGATATCAAGGTAAGCACCGTATAAAAAACTCAATATTAATTTGATATTTCTACGATTATTTTCTTATTAATAACCTCTGTTATTTTTTTTTACATTTGTTTATTAATTATGTGTATTAATATAATATGAATTTTTATTTTTTTTTATTTTAATTTTTATTGCTTATATTTTGTTTTATTCTTTACGTTTTTTTTATTACATAAAAGTATTAAAGTAATGCCAAAATTTGCATCTCACCCTGTTTAAACTCTTTCTACATTAATTTTTTTTGTACTTGAGGCTGTATGTGCAATTGCAATTATGGGAGCGTTCCGCACTTGTGAATTAGTATTCTTGAAAGTGCTATTGAAGATCCTCAAACGTCGTTGTTAATAAAAATTGCAATAATACATGGCTTTACGACCACAGAACGCTACTCAAGATCGATTCTTTTTAAATTTTCAAATGGTGTAACAATGAGACTCATTTGCTACAAATTAAAAAAAAGGAACGGGCGTCAGGTCTTGAACCCGAGCCCCTTTGGATCCGAAGGCGTTCACGCTACCACTGCGCTACACCCGCAATTGGTCGTAGCTGTACTTTTCCGCGTCTTCTGCTTACCGATACGCGCGCCATATGCCAAGTGCCGATTCTTGCGCTGGCCGCGTCGGTACTACAGAGCCCTAAGTGACGGGGATCTGTTTTCATGCAGATCCACCACGTCACAATATGCAAATGCACTAAACAGCCAATAGGAAAGAACAAAATTTCAATTATGCCAAGACAAATTGCTGATTTTTTAAATTTGCCAAATGCAAACTCGTACACAGGACACGCATTTCGTCGAACTTCTGCGACTCTCCTTGTTGATGGTGGGGGAGATATCTTGGACCTCAAAAGACACGGTGGGTGGAAATCTAATAATGTCGCAGAAGGTTATGTTGCTGACTCAAATAGCAATAAAAAAAGAATGGCTGAGAAAATAACAAATGATTTACAATTTGGATCATCTACATCGAAAGCAACATTTACTTCAACAACAAGGGCATACAACACGACCACTAACGCACCACCTACCAAAAAAGCGAAAATAGTAACATCAAAAGAAACAAATAATGTAATTCCTTCTTGTGTGCAAGCTCCGCTTAATTCATCTTTGTCGAATATTACCAATACGTTTGAAAATAACAACTTGCCAAATAACGACATCAATGCCGAGGATTTAATAGTACCGGATAATTTCTTTGCTGACGATGAAAACAATTTTCAGGCAGTCAATGTGAAAACCGATGTATCATGTAACAAAAATTCTGTTTTTCAATTTAGTAATTGCAATGTTACCATTAATATGATGAATAAAAACTAATTGAATTTGCATTACTTCATATAAATTTATTATTACTTTTTTTAAGGAACGTAAAAATTAATTTTTTAAGGGGGGGGGGGGGGCTCGTGCGACTTCCTTATAGAACTAGAAATAAGAATTAGCCAAAATTTTATCGAAAATTTAAAGTTACAATTTAATGATTTTTTAGCCCAAAATTTCGTCTAATTCTTATTTCTCCCATAACTTTTGACCATATTAAAATATTTGAGCTTTCTTTTTTTCAAAACGTATCTTTAAGCGTCATCAAAACGAGTTATAAGCGTTCAAACTCAACGGTTTTTTCGGTGAGATTTTTCATTATTTGCTTATATCTATCGTAAAAATGGGCATTGGACACTAAAACTCCGGCTTTCTGCATGATTTTATAGTAGAAATTTTATCCTAGAGTTTGGTAAGGATCCGTTTTCCAGAGGGTGTGACCTCTCCTTGTTAGTAGAACATGTTTTTTTGTTTCCTCGAACATTCCAGTTGTAGTATTATTATTTTCAGTTGTAGCATTTGTATGTATTAATATTTTAATATTGGTAAAGTTTAGTTCATGGATCAATGTCCACAGAGTAAAAATACTGTATTGAATCGTATTCTTCCTTAACCCATTAACATCGCATGTGCACGTTTCCTCACGCCCTCTTTCATCGCTGTATAAAAGAATCAATTCGGACTGAGGAGCTTATAAAAACTATGGTTTCCGATAGATTTATTCAAGATCTTTCATAATCCATGATAAAAATTCCGAGAAAAAGCTTTATCGAGCCTCATTTTTGCACTTTAAGCAAAGAAATAGTGAAATATTTTCAATTTGTTGTTAGTAATTCAAAATTTTTACATGGAATTCGATGACCTAGAGCTCTAGAACCTCCAGAAATCGTACACAAATTATTTTTCCTTCGAAACCGTACCTATATGAATGTCGCGATTCAACTTGGGAAATCGAAAATGGCGTCCGAAAGTCAGAAAAAATAATGAATTCATGATGAATTTTTTACTCCAAAATGAATCACTTTATGAAAAAGTTACATTGAACGAAAAGTGCTTAGAATTGTTAAAAAAATGTGTGAATTTTTCTGAGACATATTTGAAAATTTTTTCATTTTTCCGGAAAATAGCCTGAACCAAAAAATCAAAAATGACCCGAAAAATTTCGAAGAAATTTACATGTAGTCTTCGGATTATTCTAAACACTTTTTATAGTATAAAACTTTTTCATAAAGCAATTCCTTTTTGAATAAAAAAAAACAACGTTTTACTTTTGTTCAAACAACTAAAAATGTGGTCTATAATCAAGAACCCTATCTTATCGTTCTTTTTACATAAATATAAGGTAGGTTCATCCCTTCGGTTGTCATATGAAAAGGGAGGAATCACGGTGAGATGGACTTTTGTCTCACCCAGTTTCTGTCTGGACACGGATACTTCCGGGGTATTTTACACCGAATGGGCAGGCTGGCATCACCAGATTTCAAGTACTGCGACTAGGCTTACGACGACCCTGAACAGTTTCTTTTTTTTCAGAGTAAAAAAGAGAATTCACTGGTGATATTTTACAGTCAGATTAAACGTATCGAAATACACAAAAAACATGAATCATGAAATTACAAAAAATGTATTTTAAGCTCTTACAGACAAATTTTAGGATCTTTTTGAGATTTCTCAGGTTTTTTATAATTTTGTCAAAATTTTAAGGACCTACGAGTAAAATAGAACATAAATTTGGTTTCAGCGTTCAAAAAATATAAGTTCAAAAAAATTTATTGCCTAATAAATGGGGACTTTTCAATGCAAATTTTCACATTTTTCAGCAATTTTCACAGTTTTCTACCATATTTTCCAAATTCAAAGAGCTTACGTGTAAAATAAACTCCAGATTCAGTTTCAGCATGTCAAAATACATGAGAAATGATATTTTAGTATGTTTCAAATTTCCTTATCTATTACACTGAACACTCACCCACTTTTTTCTTTCTAAAAATTGGATTTTCCGATTTTCCAGGTGGTTTTTCTTCATTTTAAAAAAAATAAAGGGTTCTAGAGCAATTCTGCGCCCAGGTTTGGTTTCAGCGCGTCAAAATACATAAGAAATAATACCTCTACTCTCTGGGTCTTGCCACTTTTTTTGTGTGCCTGTGTAATTTTATATTCTAAGTTTTGTTGTACAAAATATTATTCTGGTAGAAAAATAACACATTTGTACTAGATTAATGTAGCTTCTTACAGGAAAAGTGTGGAAATATTGTAAGTAATGATATATGTGTTGTTATGTATTGTAATGGTAAGTGATATTCACCAACCATTATACGAATTAGGTAGGTAAACACGAGCGCTATATATAGATATAGATATAGCCAACGACTCGAACGGCCGATGCCCGCGCAACGAAAATTGGCAATTCGGGAAAGAGCGTTTGCGCGCGCAGAACGACGTGTACACGAGAGAGATCGCGACGACACGTGTGTTTAAACGTCCCGGTTTTATTAGCTATTTTATTCAAGAGTTTTTCCTTGTAGTTTTACCGTTGTTATTTTTTATACACGCACTACGTAGATTGATCGGCGGTCGAGTAGTTATCCCGCCGACATCTCAATCAAGCGATAAAGAGAGAGCGAGAGAGAAGAAGTTAGCTGATTCTTCCTGTGGGTTTCTTTGCGATTCGTACAAGAAAATAAAAGTAAGTGGTACCACTTCCCGCGCGAGCGATAATTATCGCATATTAATTAGTTTATTTAACGCGATCATTCGTTTAATTTTTAAGAGAGTTAGTTCGCGTACCCCTTTCCCCTCTCGCGTTGAGCCGACGTTCACGACTTAACCTTTGTGCGTGTATTGACCTCAGACAATAATTATCGTTGTATTTATTTGTTATTTCGTTTCATTTAAATAAATCTGTTAATAATTAATTCATTTCAAATCGTGTTGATTTATAGATTCCGAACCGACGCATATATTTGTTCCTCCGTTATCCTACGAATCGTATATAAATATACGGACTCTCGCGAACTCACATTTAATTTTCTTTCCGCGGTCCATTTCAGGAAAGATTATCATTATTTTACCTGTCGTTGTTGGAAATCGAAATACGATTTCCAAACAACTTTAACGGCAAGTGTGCGGACAGGTAACCGCAGCCGCTGCGCGGGAAATATTTGTAAACATTATATATATATAGTTACATATTTTGTTTAATCATCGAGTACGTGATATCTAGTCGACGATAATAGACAGGTTTGTTCACCACGAACTACGTATATAAAAGACGGGCAACTCGATAATTTTCCCCGGGCAAGCACACCGTTACAGTATTAAAAATAAAAATTAAAATTCCTTACTCCAGTGTAAGTTTTATCATGTCGATTATTTTTAATACTTTTAATTCATTCAGTATTATGTAGAAATATGTTCAGTATCTTTAAACTCTTGAGTAATTAACTAAGATTAAATAAGTATATACAATGTTGCAAATATAATACACTGTTATTTTTATTTTATTGATTAAAAAAAATTGTTTATAACAGAATACTAGGTTAATTATTTACATATTATATTTTATTTTACATTTTTATTCAATTTAATTTTTAAATTATTAAATTAAAAAAATATATGAAAAATAAATATATATTTAGTGTAACTACGACTGAGGAATTGTTGATGTTGCTCCAACAGGTTATAGGCCCAGGAGAGCGCAAGTGAATCTGTGAATAAACTAAGTGAAATAAGTGTGTAGGTAATCAGTTCATTTAGTTTATACGAATGAATATACTTTAATGAACGATAAATCATTAAAAGAAGTTTGATTTATTTACTGAAAGATAAATCTGAAATTATCAGTAATATGGCTGAACCAGTAAAGCTGTTTCAAATCCATAGATTTAATAAACAAAATTTCATCTATGGTGTCGCCAAATGAAAATATTTAAGCCAAAAAATAAGCTTAAACGCTACATTTTTGGAACTATTAATCATCCAACTACTGGTTCTACAGACGACTGGGACAGTAAAGATGCAGACGCTCAAGCCTTTCTAATGCCCGGTCTCGAGTTGGAACAGTTAAAATATTTAACAGATTGTAATTCATCTGCAGAAATGTGGTCATGATTAAAAACTGTACATTCTCAAAAAAGTGGTCAATCTGTGGTCTTCGCCCCCTGCACCCCTTACGCCCCAACGTCCCACCACGCCACCCTACCCCTCGTCCCTACAGAGCTCGGGCGGCAAATGCGACTCGTGCGTGCATCGACTGTTTCGCACACTTGTATCGTAATGTACTATTCTAATAAATCATTTTCTTTTAAAAGGGTCATAAATTCTGTACGTTTTGCTTGAGTCATGAAAGCCAACTAATATACATTTCGTAGTGTTATACTCCCACTTAGTGCGCTCGTCTTTCGGTACATGGACGTAACAATCACTCCTAAACGTAATCAGGTGTTTTACAGAGGGTTTTGAACCAAACCATTTTTCAAAAGACTTGATGTTATTTATAGTTTCCGAAATCGTACGATTTTGTAAATCAACAGCTGTGTTCACAGCTCCACCCCATAAATGAGTTGGCAAACTTTTTGTAGTTAACATAGCTTTTGCAGCTTCAAAAATCGTACGATTTTGCCGTTCTATAAAACCATTTTGTTTCGGAGTTCTAGGTGTGGACAAATCGTGCTTAATGCCCTTTGACAACAAAAATTCTTTAACTTGAGAGTTACAAAATTCTAAACCTCTATCAGACCTTAAAATTTTTATTTTACGATTTTGAGCATTTAATTCAGCGTAAAATGTTTTGAGATAATTTACAGCATTTGTTTTATCTTTCAGTAAATAGACAAAACAATATTGACAACAGTCATCTTTTAAAATCATAAAATAATTAGATCCACCTTAAGAAGAAGTTGGCATTTTACCGCACAAATCTACATGAAAAATTTCACCCGGAATTTTTGAACGATTTGCCATATCTTTTGGAAAACTGTTACGATGTTGTTTTGCCATTATACACGGTTCGTAAAATGGATCTTTATCCATAATATTATTAATACTTAAATCATCGACAGTAGAGTTTCTATGTATAAGTCTGAATGTTTTAAAATTTGGATGGCCTAATCTTTCGTGCCAATCCATTAAGCTACATCCCTCTGCTAAAAAAAAACTCAGTAACAGTAGAGTGTACTACAAAATTCAGGCGATACAAATTATTTATTTTTGTACCCGTAACTAAAATCTTATCATTTTTAATTGAATAAACATGGTTTCCACCTTCTTCAAAAACAATTCTTATACCATTATTTGTACACTTACTCACTGAAATCAGATTCTTTTCAATTTTTGGTACGTATAAAACGCCTGTCATTGTATGTGTAATATGCGATCCTTTCGATAATTTAACCTCTACTTTTACATCACCTTTTCCAATCGCATTAATAAGGTTACCATTTCCTACTCTAACTTAATAAAAATCTTTTGATATGCAACATAATTTACTAGCCAATCGTGTCTAAATGTCATATGCTCCGTGGCCCCAGAATCCGCAAACCTATAACCGAGAGCTTTATTTTCATTTGTTGAAGTGTTCTCAGCAAGAAGAAGTCGCGCTTCATTAACATGATTATTTGACAAACAATTAATATTACTCGATGTTTGCGCAATATAAGATTGATTTGGCTATTTTTTTAGAAAATATGTCTGGATTGTCTATCAAAAATCTTTTTGTAGCTATTAACTCATTATTCAATTCGCGATTATTGTAAGTTATGTGTTTTGAATGTTTTGTTTCAAATTTAATATTTTTTATAATAGTTTCTCTTATTTCAGTTTTTATATCACAATTTATGTCAACTATCCGTTGAAATTTATTAACTCGGCTATTGAAAATAGATTAAGAAAGAAAAAATATGAAAATAACAACAAATTTATGAAAAAGCGGCCTACAATATGTACAATATCACTACCGTATAACAGAGATTTTTATAATAAATGTTCAAAAATGTTAAAAAATTACAATATAAATGTTTGTCCGCTAATGTGCAAAAAATTAGATAATGTTATAACTTTAGGTAAAGACAAAACATCGAAGTGGGATATGACTGGTGTAGTATATAAGTTTAATTGTAAAAATTGTCTGGCTACATATATAGGTGAAACAAAACGTGGTCTTAAAACAAGAATTACACATATTGCTAATAATAAAAATCATGAATTTAATTGGACTAATGTAAAAATATTAGACTATGAACCTTGTTATAAAAAACGTCTAATATCAGAAATGTCATATATTAATTATGATATCGGTACTTTAAATAGAAAAGAAGATACACAATTTCTACACTGACAATATACAAATATAATGGTTTGATTTAACTTCGACCTATGTAGGTAGATGAAATAATCGATGTATTACTTACACATTCACAATTTGTTTTGATATAAATACAGGTGCTTTCTATATGTTCTTGTTATTCGACTTAGTTCCTTGAGCAGTATTAATTGTTTTCGTTCGTTCAGTGTCATAGGTATATAACGGTTTTCTATAATTGTCTATATTGATGTATTTTAATAATTTATATAGTTTATGTTCAATAAATATTTCAGTACCTGAAGAGGTCTGCAAATAAGCAGACGAAACATTGTACAAAAAAGTAAAAATTTGTGTTTTTTATTGTTTGACCCTCATCATCGCAACAATTATTAAAAAAAAAAAAAAGAAGGAAGTCATTATTGCAAAAATTCTTGGCAGTCTTCCTGGAAAATTTGATAATGTCAGAACTGCGTGGTATGCTGTGCAGAAGGAATCACAAACGATCGAAAAGCTAGCCGACCATGTAGTCAACGAGGAGGCTGGTAAATTCAAGGACGACAACAAGCAATAAAAAGGATACCGAGGCAGCTTTCCTGGCAAGATACAAACAGTGTGATTTAGGTTACTCGTATGTATTAAAAACAAGGTAAGCGATTCTAAGCCAAATAATTTTAAGAGAAATTTAAAATGTAATTATTGCGGTATAAAAGGTCACATCGCGAGAGAGTGTCGTAAAAAGAAAAGATCATCGTCAAAACGAAATAAAAATCAATCTTATATTGCGCAAACATCGAGTAATATTAATTGTTTGTCAAATAATCATGTTAATGAAGCGCGACTTCTTGTTGCTGAGACACTTCAACAAATGAAAATCAAGCTCTCGATTATTGGTTTGCAGATTCTGGGACCACGGAGCATATGATATTTAGACACGATTGGCTAGTAAATTATGTTGCATATCAAAATGATTTTTATTAAGTCAGTGTAGAAATTGTGTATCTTCTTTTCTATTTAAAGTACCGATATCATAATTAATATATGACATTTCTGATATTAGACGTTTTTTATAACAAGGTTCATAGTCTAATATTTTTACATTAGTCCAATTAAATTCATGATTTTTATTATTAGCAATATGTGTAATTCTTGTTTTAAGACCACGTTTTGTTTCACCTATATATGTAGCCAGACAATTTTTACAATTAAACTTATATACTACACCAGTCATATCCCACTTCGATGTTTTGTCTTTACCTAAAGTTATAACATTATCTAATTTTTTGCACATTAGCGGACAAACATTTATATTGTAATTTTTTAACATTTTTGAACATTTATTATAAAAATCTCTGTTATACGGTAGTGATATTGTACATATTGTAGGCCGCTTTTTCATAAATTTGTTGTTATTTTCATATTTTTTCTTTCTTAATCTATTTTCAATAGCCGAGTTAATAAATTTCAACGGATAGTTGACATAAATTGTGATATAAAAACTGAAATAAGAGAAACTATTATAAAAAATATTAAATTTGAAACAAAACATTCAAAACACATAACTTACAATAATCGCGAATTGAATAATGAGTTAATAGCTACAAAAAGATTTTTGATAGACAATCCAGACATATTTTCTAAAAAAATAGCCAAATCAATCTTATATTGCGCAAACATCGAGTAATATTAATTGTTTGTCAAATAATCATGTTAATGAAGCGCGACTTCTTCTTGCTGAGAACACTTCAACAAATGAAAATAAAGCTCTCGGTTATAGGTTTGCGGATTCTGGGGCCACGGAGCATATGACATTTAGACACGATTGGCTAGTAAATTATGTTGCATATCAAAAAGATTTTTATTAAGTTAGAGTAGGAATGGTAACCTTATTAATGCGATTGGAAAAGGTGATGTAAAAGTAGAGGTTAAATTATCGAAAGGATCGCATATTACACATACAATGACAGGCGTTTTATACGTACCAAAAATTGAAAAGAATCTGATTTCAGTGAGTAAGTGTACAAATAATGGTATAAGAATTGTTTTTGAAGAAGGTGGAAACCATGTTTATTCAATTAAAAATGATAAGATTTTAGTTACGGGTACAAAAATAAATAATTTGTATCGCCTGAATTTTGTAGTACACTCTACTGTTACTGAGTTTTTTTTAGCAGAGGGATGTAGCTTAATGGATTGGCACGAAAGATTAGGCCATCCAAATTTTAAAACATTCAGACTTATACATAGAAACTCTACTGTCGATGATTTAAGTATTAATAATATTATGGATAAAGATCCATTTTACGAACCGTGTATAATGGCAAAACAACATCGTAACAGTTTTCCAAAAGATATGGCAAATCGTTCAAAAATTCCGGGTGAAATTTTTCATGTAGATTTGTGCGGTAAAATGCCAACTTCTTCTTAAGGTGGATCTAATTATTTTATGATTTTAAAAGATGACTGTTGTCAATATTGTTTTGTCTATTTACTGAAAGATAAAACAAATGCTGTAAATTATCTCAAAACATTTTACGCTGAATTAAATGCTCAAAATCGTAAAATAAAAATTTTAAGGTCTGATAGAGGTTTAGAATTTTGTAACTCTCAAGTTAAAGAATTTTTGTTGTCAAAGGGCATTAAGCACGATTTGTCCACACCTAGAACTCCGAAACAAAATGGTTTTATAGAACGGCAAAATCGTACGATTTTTGAAGCTGCAAAAGCTATGTTAACTACAAAAAGTTTGCCAACTCATTTATGGGGTGGAGCTGTGAACACAGCTGTTGATTTACAAAATCGTACGATTTCGGAAACTATAAATAACATCAAGTCTTTTGAAAAATGGTTTGGTTCAAAACCCTCTGTAAAACACCTGATTACGTTTAGGAGTGATTGTTACGTCCATGTACCGAAAGACGAGCGCACTAAGTGGGAGTATAACACTACGAAATGTATATTAGTTGGCTTTCATGACTCAAGCAAAACGTACAGAATTTATGACCCTTTTAAAAGAAAATGATTTATTAGAATAGTACATTACGATACAAGTGTGCGAAACAGTCGATGCACGCACGAGTCGCATTTGCCGCCCGAGCTCTGTAGGGACGAGGGGTAGGGTGGCGTGGTGGGACGTTGGGGCGTAAGGGGTGCAGGGGGCGAAGACCACAGATTGACCACTTTTTGAGAATGTACAGTTTTTAATCATGACCACATTTCTGCAGAAATGTGGTCATGCTTAAAAACTGTACATTCTCAAAAAAGTGGTCAATCTGTGGTCTTCGCCCCCTGCACCCTTACGCCCCAACGTCCCACCACGCCACCCTACCCCTCGTCCCTACAGAGCTCGGGCGGCAAATGCGACTCGTGCGTGCATCGACTGTTTCGCACACTTGTATCGTAATGTACTATTCTAATAAATCATTTTCTTTTAAAAGGGTCATAAATTCTGTACGTTTTGCTTGAGTCATGAAAGCCAACTAATATACATTTCGTAGTGTTATACTCCCACTTAGTGCGCTCGTCTTTCGGTACATGGACGTAACAATCACTCCTAAACGTAATCAGGTGTTTTACAGAGGGTTTTGAACCAAACCATTTTTCAAAAGACTTGATGTTATTTATAGTTTCCGAAATCGTACGATTTTGTAAATCAACAGCTGTGTTCACAGCTCCACCCCATAAATGAGTTGGCAAACTTTTTGTAGTTAACATAGCTTTTGCAGCTTCAAAAATCGTACGATTTTGCCGTTCTATAAAACCATTTTGTTTCGGAGTTCTAGGTGTGGACAAATCGTGCTTAATGCCCTTTGACAACAAAAATTCTTTAACTTGAGAGTTACAAAATTCTAAACCTCTATCAGACCTTAAAATTTTTATTTTACGATTTTGAGCATTTAATTCAGCGTAAAATGTTTTGAGATAATTTACAGCATTTGTTTTATCTTTCAGTAAATAGACAAAACAATATTGACAACAGTCATCTTTTAAAATCATAAAATAATTAGATCCACCTTAAGAAGAAGTTGGCATTTTACCGCACAAATCTACATGAAAAATTTCACCCGGAATTTTTGAACGATTTGCCATATCTTTTGGAAAACTGTTACGATGTTGTTTTGCCATTATACACGGTTCGTAAAATGGATCTTTATCCATAATATTATTAATACTTAAATCATCGACAGTAGAGTTTCTATGTATAAGTCTGAATGTTTTAAAATTTGGATGGCCTAATCTTTCGTGCCAATCCATTAAGCTACATCCCTCTGCTAAAAAAAAACTCAGTAACAGTAGAGTGTACTACAAAATTCAGGCGATACAAATTATTTATTTTTGTACCCGTAACTAAAATCTTATCATTTTTAATTGAATAAACATGGTTTCCACCTTCTTCAAAAACAATTCTTATACCATTATTTGTACACTTACTCACTGAAATCAGATTCTTTTCAATTTTTGGTACGTATAAAACGCCTGTCATTGTATGTGTAATATGCGATCCTTTCGATAATTTAACCTCTACTTTTACATCACCTTTTCCAATCGCATTAATAAGGTTACCATTTCCTACTCTAACTTAATAAAAATCTTTTTGATATGCAACATAATTTACTAGCCAATCGTGTCTAAATGTCATATGCTCCGTGGCCCCAGAATCCGCAAACCTATAACCGAGAGCTTTATTTTCATTTGTTGAAGTGTTCTCAGCAAGAAGAAGTCGCGCTTCATTAACATGATTATTTGACAAACAATTAATATTACTCGATGTTTGCGCAATATAAGATTGATTTGGCTATTTTTTTAGAAAATATGTCTGGATTGTCTATCAAAAATCTTTTTGTAGCTATTAACTCATTATTCAATTCGCGATTATTGTAAGTTATGTGTTTTGAATGTTTTGTTTCAAATTTAATATTTTTTATAATAGTTTCTCTTATTTCAGTTTTTATATCACAATTTATGTCAACTATCCGTTGAAATTTATTAACTCGGCTATTGAAAATAGATTAAGAAAGAAAAAATATGAAAATAACAACAAATTTATGAAAAAGCGGCCTACAATATGTACAATATCACTACCGTATAACAGAGATTTTTATAATAAATGTTCAAAAATGTTAAAAAATTACAATATAAATGTTTGTCCGCTAATGTGCAAAAAATTAGATAATGTTATAACTTTAGGTAAAGACAAAACATCGAAGTGGGATATGACTGGTGTAGTATATAAGTTTAATTGTAAAAATTGTCTGGCTACATATATAGGTGAAACAAAACGTGGTCTTAAAACAAGAATTACACATATTGCTAATAATAAAAATCATGAATTTAATTGGACTAATGTAAAAATATTAGACTATGAACCTTGTTATAAAAAACGTCTAATATCAGAAATGTCATATATTAATTATGATATCGGTACTTTAAATAGAAAAGAAGATACACAATTTCTACACTGACAATATACAAATATAATGGTTTGATTTAACTTCGACCTATGTAGGTAGATGAAATAATCGATGTATTACTTACACATTCACAATTTGTTTTGATATAAATACAGGTGCTTTCTATATGTTCTTGTTATTCGACTTAGTTCCTTGAGCAGTATTAATTGTTTTCGTTCGTTCAGTGTCATAGGTATATAACGGTTTTCTATAATTGTCTATATTGATGTATTTTAATAATTTATATAGTTTATGTTCAATAAATATTTCAGTACCTGAAGAGGTCTGCAAATAAGCAGACGAAACATTGTACAAAAAAGTAAAAATTTGTGTTTTTTATTGTTTGACCCTCATCATCGCAACAATTATTAAAAAAAAAAAAAGAAGGAAGTCATTATTGCAAAAATTCTTGGCAGTCTTCCTGGAAAATTTGATAATGTCAGAACTGCGTGGTATGCTGTGCAGAAGGAATCACAAACGATCGAAAAGCTAGCCGACCATGTAGTCAACGAGGAGGCTGGTAAATTCAAGGACGACAACAAGCAATAAAAAGGATACCGAGGCAGCTTTCCTGGCAAGATACAAACAGTGTGATTTAGGTTACTCGTATGTATTAAAAACAAGGTAAGCGATTCTAAGCCAAATAATTTTAAGAGAAATTTAAAATGTAATTATTGCGGTATAAAAGGTCACATCGCGAGAGAGTGTCGTAAAAAGAAAAGATCATCGTCAAAACGAAATAAAAATCAATCTTATATTGCGCAAACATCGAGTAATATTAATTGTTTGTCAAATAATCATGTTAATGAAGCGCGACTTCTTGTTGCTGAGACACTTCAACAAATGAAAATCAAGCTCTCGATTATTGGTTTGCAGATTCTGGGACCACGGAGCATATGATATTTAGACACGATTGGCTAGTAAATTATGTTGCATATCAAAATGATTTTTATTAAGTTAGAGTAGGAATGGTAACCTTATTAATGCGATTGGAAAAGGTGATGTAAAAGTAGAGGTTAAATTATCGAAAGGATCGCATATTACACATACAATTACAGGCGTTTTATAAGGTGGATCTAATTATTTTATGCTTGTAAAAGATGACTGTTGTCAATATTGTTTTATCTATTTACTGAAAGATAAAACAAATACTGTAAATTATTTCAAAACATTTTACGCTGAATTAAATGCTCAAAATCGTAAAATAAAAATTTTAAGGTCTGATAGTGGTTAAGAATTTTGTAACTTTCAAGTTAAAGAATTTTTGTTGTCAAAGGGCATTAAGCACGATTTGTCCACACCTAGAACTCCGAAACAAAATGGTTTTATAGAACGGCAAAATCGTACGATTTTTGAAGCTGCAAAAGCTATGTTAACTACAAAAAGTTTGCCAACTCATTTATGGGGTGGAGCTGTGAACACAGCTGTTCATTTACAAAATCGTACGATTTCGGAAACTATAAATAACATCAAGTCTTTTGAAAAATGGTTTGGTTCAAGACCCTCTGTAAAACACCTGATTACGTTTAGGAGTGATTGTTACGTCCATGTACCGAAAGACGAGCGCACTAAGTGGGAGTATAACACTACGAAATGTATATTAGTTGGCTTTCATGACTCAAGCAAAACGTACAGAATTTATGACTCTTTAAAAGAAAATGATTTATTAGTATAGTACATTACGATACAAGTGTGCGAAACAGGCGATGCACGTACGAGTCGCATTTGCCGCCCGAGCTCAGTAGGAACGAGGGATAGGGTGGCGGGGTGGGACGTTGGGACGAAGGGGGGTGCAGGGGGCGAAGCCCCCACCGGGGATTTGGGGGGCGGAGCCCCCATTATATAAATACATATGGAAATTTATAAAATGATTAAAGATAAAAGAATAGTATATCGAAAGCATTAAATTTTGGGAATAAATTTGTTTTTATATTTCTTAAAATTTTATATGTATTAATTTTAATTATTTTCCACTTGTTCTGTTTTTCTTTTTAGTGTCTTAATTGATTAATATTAAATACAAAATATTTAAGAAATCTGCGCATGCGCGAATTTCGCACAATAGTGCGTGAAAGTGGTATTTCGCACACGCTGCACAGGCATTCAAAATGGCATTTCTCACACACTGTTTCAAAAAAGATGTTATATTTCATGAAAACAATGCTAAAATTAGTGCAATTTTGGAATCTCAAAAGGAACTTTGTAATGTTGATGATAATTGTTGTATGTGCAAATCGACTGACCCAACTCTCACTACCATACCGACCGTACGCTCTACCGAGGCGCCATCCAACTACCAACGGACTTCTTTTGCTTTTTACGGGCGCACTCTTCGTTGAACCTTGTAACGCGACTGATCGGTTGACCGAGACCGAATCGCCCAACGCTTCTTGGTGTAATTCTTTATTAATTGACTTATTGCAAATATACTCACAAGGGAAGGACATGACCTCCGGGAAACGGATCTCATCCTAACTTTGGTATGTCTTTTATAATATAAAAATATGAAGAAAGCCAAGTTATCTCTTGCCAATGGCCAGTTTTACGGAAGTTATTCGACTTCCAATAATAATAGCAGTAAAAATTACTTCCAATTCGGTCGCTTATAACTCGAAAACAAATAAAGATAAACAATCGAACCAAAAGCCAGAAGAAAGTTGAGTTCAAGTAGATATGGTTTGAAAAAAAAGCTCAAATTGCTTAATTTGAAGCAAAGTTATGAAGAAAATAAGAAATTGAAGATTATTAGGCCAAAAGAAACAATAAATTTTTCATATTAAATTTTGGTTAAAATTTCTTCAATTTTTTATTTTCTTCATAACTTTGCTTCAAATTAAGCAATTTGAGCTTCTTTTTTTTCAAACCATATCTACTTGAATTCAACTTTCTTCTGGCTTTTGGTTCGATTGTTTATCTTTATTTGTTTTCGAGTTATAAGCGACCGAATTGGAAGTAATTTTTACTGCTATTATTATTGGATGTCGAATAACTTCCGTAAAAGTGGCCATTGGCAAGAGATAACTTGGCTTTCTTCATATTTTTATATTATAAAAAACATACCAAAGTTAGGATGAGATCCGTTTCCCGGAGGTCATGTACTCTCCTTATCAGTACACAATTACCGTTGTGTTTGTTCCTGCTTCCACATCACCCAACAATAATGATAATTTAAAATATATAAACATGAAAGAGTAGTACAAAACCCTGAGTCAGAGGAAGATGAAGTTTTTAGTGAAGTTGAGACGAATAAAAATCCACGATTACCGATATTGAAAGATCAGTATATATTTTAAGAAAAAATTCAAGAAGGGAAGAAGTAAATTTTTTTGAAACTTTTCTTAGTATTGTTGAACCTACAAAATTAGAAGAAGCTATAAATTTAAAAGAGTCAAATCAATGGTTAAATGCAATCAACGAAGAACTTGATGTATTAGAAAAGAACAGTATTTGGATTTTGGTACCTCGGCCTTTAAATAAAAATGTCATTAAAAATCGGTGGGTTTTTAAACGAAAATATAATTTGAATGGTGAAGTAAATAAATATGAAGCTCGTTACGATGATACGTTTGCGCCTGTGGCTAATTTTATCTATAACGTCAGTTCTTGATTAACAAATGTATCAGTTTGATATAGAAGCGGCCTTTTTGCACGGCGATTTAAACGAACCGATATACATGGAACAACCAGATGGATTTGAATGTTATCATAATTCAGTTTGTTTATTAAAACAGAGTCTTTATGATTTGAAACAAGCTTCCCAACCATGGAACATTAAAATAGTCAATTTTTTTATTGATAGAAAATATGTGCATGCACATGCAGATCCATGTATATTTATTTACGAAAATATAAAAAGAAATATAAAAACATATATAGCGTTATACGTCGATGATGGTCTTATATGTGGAAATAACGTAGAATTTATTATAGATTTAATAAGAGATTTAAAACAAAATTTTGTAATTACTTATGGTAAAGCACAATGTTTTGTTGGATTACAAATCGAAAGAAGTAAAGATGGCAATAAAATCAAAATACACTAAGAAGTTTATGCTAAAAGAATTTTAGAAAAATTTAATCTCAAAGATTGTGATTTAGTCTCTATTCCTATCGATAAAAATGTCAATATTTTTCATTGTATTGGGAATAAACACGACGAAAAAGAAAACTTTCCATACCGTGAAGCGATAGGATCGATTATATTTTGGATAATTGTAAGTAGACATGATTTGGCATATGACGTAGGCATATTGAGCAGATTTATGCAAAATCTTTCGCAAGTTCATTGAGCAGCTGTTAAAAGATTGTTAAAGGAAACGATTTCACACGGTATAACGTACACAATAAATAGTGGCTAGGTTCTAGTCGAAGTGTAACTGGATGGGTTTTATTTTTTAATGACGGTCCAGTTGCATGGTATTCTAAAAAACAAAGTTTAGTCAGTACGTCAATTACTGAAGCACAATTTATTGCCCTTTGTTCAGTTACAAAAGAAGGAATTTATTTTCGAAATTTTTTAAAAGAACTTAATTTTATTTGTGACGTTGCACTTTTGATTCTTAACGAGTCGTTCCCGTAGTGCAACATGTCACTGTGGGTTACAACAAATAAATGATAATAACTAATTAATAATTATTATCCAGTAACCCTTTTAATTAATTGGACGCCAGTTACCGGTAAAACTAACATCAAGCCTATTCAGTGTCACGGGCTCCACGTTGCCATCACGGGAAAGATGGCGGAACCACGTTGTAGGAATTTGGATAATTTACTCGGGTTATAAAATCAATTTCTTCGATTAAACACAATAATTATCAACACTTTAATTATCATTAATTTTATATACAGCAATTACAAACGCTTTTAGAAATCCCGCTGATTTAATGTTTAATCTTCTACATATGAGTTATATCGCGCGCTTCAGTAATTCGTCGCGAAACACTATAGAAAATATAATAATAAATTCAAGATTGATAGACCGCTACCGCTAATTTTCGTATCGTATACTAAATCGGTTAAATTGTCGATCTTCGCGCGTCTATTCTATTTTACAATATTCACGGAACGTCCTTTTATCACACTCTCATACCTTACAATACGCCGTACTTCCTCACTCACCGCAATTCGAGAACTCTCCTTTTTACGAATGAATTATCTCTTTCCTGACTCGATATCTAACCCTTGAATTTCGGGTGTCTCTTGCTCCGACTGACCGTTCAATAACTATTAACTCTCCTCAATACTTCGACTTTCTTTTAACCTCAGCGGATCTCAAAATGGCTACTTTGATACTATTTCTCTCTCAACACGTCTATTCTATATGGCGGTTGGGGAAGAAGTCTCGTCCTTCTTCTCCGATTCATATTATCAGCTACCGATAGTAGAGCTAGTTGTTCTCCCTTTCCGCTATCCTATCCGTCAAATCGGTGGTAACTATTATTTACCATTTAAATTAACCGCCAATCCTTCCCTTGTATCCATCATCCTCAACAAACCGAAATTTTCCTTTTTATTATTCTCGCATAAACTTTCATTCACAATTTCCCGGTAATGAAAGTGGCTCGGGCCGGTATATACGAATTACCGCAGTCCTAACCTTCACCTGTCACTTTTCTACATCCATCTCTCTCACACCCTCTCATCTCTATCATTTAACACTTACTTCTTTTCTTAAATAATTAAGTGAGGCTTGCCTCACAATAAATAATTTATACATGCGAAAAATAGAAAGCAAAACAAATAAATGTACTTTACGTTCCTACTGAAAAACAATTAGCAGATATGCTGACTAAAGGTTTATCAAAAAACAAATTACAAAATTTTATTAAAGCGTAAAACATTGTAAATTAAAATACGAGAGGAACTGTTACCAAAAATACACCTTTTAATTTAGGTTCTTATATGTAGAAACGTCGATATAATTGTAAACTATATTATCACTATTTTCGTCAGTTCGCATTGGTCCCAAGGCTAAGCGGTCTTGTAGCTCAGAATCGTTCGGACTTTCGCAACAATACGGATGGTTGAGAGCTCGTTTATAACCAGATGTAACTGATTTCGCACTTATTTAAGTGTAGTTGTAAATTATAAAAGAAAATTTTTTTTTGTTTTGGGCTTGGATAAGCAAAATAATAAATGGTGTTCTTGGTTGTGTGTGAATCACAATGATCCACTGTATTGATTTTTCATCTTTCTGTCCATACGCGTTTTTGTCTATATGTTAACTAACAATAATAACAAATATTTATAATATAAATTAATAAATAAACAATGAACTACCGTTAAAATAAACACTATAGAAAATATAATAATAAATTCAAGATTGATAGACCGCTACCGCTAATTTTCGTATCGTATACTAAATCGGTTAAATTGTCGATCTTCGCGCGTCTATTCTATTTTACAATATTCACGGAACGTCCTTTTATCACACTCTCATACCTTACAATACGCCGTACTTCCTCACTCACCGCAATTCGAGAACTCTCCTTTTTACGAATGAATTATCTCTTTCCTGACTCGATATCTAACCCTTGAATTTCGGGTGTCTCTTGCTCCGACTGACCGTTCAATAACTATTAACTCTCCTCAATACTTCGACTTTCTTTTAACCTCAGCGGATCTCAAAATGGCTACTTTGATACTATTTCTCTCTCAACACGTCTATTCTATATGGCGGTTGGGGAAGAAGTCTCGTCCTTCTTCTCCGATTCATATTATCAGCTACCGATAGTAGAGCTAGTTGTTCTCCCTTTCCGCTATCCTATCCGTCAAATCGGTGGTAACTATTATTTACCATTTAAATTAACCGCCAATCCTTCCCTTGTATCCATCATCCTCAACAAACCGAAATTTTCCTTTTTATTATTCTCGCATAAACTTTCATTCACAATTTCCCGGTAATGAAAGTGGCTCGGGCCGGTATATACGAATTACCGCAGTCCTAACCTTCACCTGTCACTTTTCTACATCCATCTCTCTCACACCCTCTCATCTCTATCATTTAACACTTACTTCTTTTCTTAAATAATTAAGTGAGGCTTGCCTCACAATAAATAATTTATACATGCGAAAAATAGAAAGCAAAACAAATAAATGTACTTTACGTTCCTACTGAAAAACAATTAGCAGATATGCTGACTAAAGGTTTATCAAAAAACAAATTACAAAATTTTATTAAAGCGTAAAACATTGTAAATTAAAATACGAGAGGAACTGTTACAAAAAATACACCTTTTAATTTAGGTTCTTATATGTAGAAACGTCGATATAATTGTAAACTATATTATCACTATTTTCGTCATTCGAGGTCCCAAGGCTAAGCGGTCTTGTAGCTCAGAATCGTTCGGACTTTCGAACAATACGGATGGGTTGAGAGCGCTGTTTATAAACAGATGTACTGGATTTCGCACTTATTAAGTGTAGTGTAAATTATAAAAGAAAATTTTTTTTGTTTTGGGCTTGGATAAGCAAAATAATAAATGGTGTCTTGGTGTGTGTGAATCACAAGACACTGTATTTATTTTTATATTTTGTAACGGTTTTGCTATTATTTAATAACAATAAATAAAATATTATAATATAAACTTAATAATAACAATTAACTACCGTTAAAATAATAGTCTCATTTACACGATCGGCCGCTCAGTAATAATACGACTATGGTAAGCCGTATAGGCGGAGGCGGCGGTAATCTTTATTTAGCAAAACGCGAGAAAAGAGGGTAAACAACTAAATAAACAACAATGCAGTATTTAATTAATAACAAAAATAAATGTATTCGGGAAAAAAAAGTAATACAGGCGCGTCGCAGCGCGCGAAACGCAGGTCGATATATACGCGAAATAAATAAAGAGAGAAAGAGAGAGAGAGAGACTACAAAACTGGCACTTACAGTGCGTGAGCCGCGATCGATGATTAAACAACCAGGTGAAGTCTGCGTAGTCGCTACTCTTTAGCTTCCTGGGCTGCGTCGTCGCCAAACAAACTAATATAACTCCACTGGATCACCAGCACAGCACCAGGATCACAAGCACGGGGCGATCAAAATATGGAGAGAACAAATAACAAGGTTTCTCACGACGGCTGAGATTAATCACACGACGGTTGAATTTAATCTCTCGGCGGTTGAGATTAGTCTCTCGACGGTTGAGTTTAATCTAAGTGCTCTCGCACTTACGAACCGAAAACTCTCTCTCTCTTTCCCTACTTTTACCTTTACGAAGGTCCGAGAAAATCGCCGAAAATCGTCGAACGTCGACCTGTAACATCTGTAAAGATTAATACACAGGCTAGACAGAGAGAGAGAATGTAACGAGCAATGCAATATAATCAAATATTACATTGATTCGTTACAATTTATTTTAAAATTAATTATTTAGGCTCGTTAGCGAGATAAATAATTTAATTTTTTTCCTTTTCTTTTCTTCCTTTATAATTTGTTGTTTCTGTATTTATTAATAGATTGAAACTTTAAATATTTCAATTTCCATAACAGAATAATTTTGTTTCGCCAGTGAGGAATCTTTTGAATTATAACTGGCGAGAGAGATGTGTTGGGAAATCGTTAAATTTACCATTACTGGTAAATTACCGACGATATTGAAATAATTTAAAGATTTTTTTTTGTTAATAATTATTTTTGCTTGCAGAAGCAATTGTATAGTGTCTTAGTGTGTGTGAGTCACAAGACACTATTATAAACATTAATTATTTAGACTTGTGAGCAAGTTAAATAATTAATTTTAATTTGGTAAACAAAATTTAAAGTAAATTTAAACCGACACCAAATTTTTTTTTACTCGTTGGGAGTAATAATTATTTTATTGTGGTGAATCCAATAAAATAATTTCCAATTGAAAATTGGATACTTCCGAAGTATTTGAAACACTAGGGATTTCATCTGAAATCCCGGTTGAGAGTACTTCTCCCGAACAACACGTTGGCTGCTGCTGGTCAAAAAATAATGGCCAGCAGCTATGAAGCCCGAATGGCCCAGCTTATGCGTGAATCACGCATAGCTAGGGATATTCGTCGGGAAACGAAGAAGCTTCCGATTGAGGCAGTGCATGCCCAATTGGAGCATCTAAGTTTAAACGCAAATGGCGAAGAGACGGAGTGCCGCGAACGCCTTTTGCGTCACCGGATAAAATGTTCCATGGTTCCCAGAATACGATGAGAATGTAAGGGCAGAGCCTGCACATAAACCTCTAGTATGTCAGGAACTATGGGAAATTAGGAAACCTCGTTCCAGGAAAGGGAGTTTCCTGCGAGTCCGAAATGTCGGATTGCGAAAGGGTTGCCAGTGGCAGAGCATCCATCCCTGAAGAAGATGGAGATCAGTCACCAAGTGGTCTGTCTAGAAACTCGCCAATAAGTACTGCACAAAGCCCGAGGTAGGCATCAACAGGTGCTATACCTAAATGGTTTGGTGAAGTACTGGCAGCAAACACGACCACGACTGCAATCCCTTATGTTCCTGTTTCGGTGGCTGCAACCTCGTGCACAACCACGACGTCGACGGTTACGACCGTGACGACTGCTCAACTCGGAGGTTTTTATGCACCCGCACATTACCTCCCAATTGAAGAGCAAAGAAACAGCGGACATTTTGGCACTAGAGAGAGTGAAGTGCCAACACAACATTTTGACTTGGGTTCGCAGGCGGAAGCCGACCGTCGTACGTCACGAGGATACACCTCTAGACAATACGACAACAGGCAACCCGAGGCTAACACAACCGAACGTCAATTTGTTGATGATAGGAATGGATATGATCTTTCTAACGACGTTAGTGTTCAATCTTACGAAAAACCGAGGTTTAAACCGAGACGTCGTGAAACCTCTTCTAAGACTTGTGAGGGACAAGATAGAAGAGAGAGGCGTGAGTACACGATTCCAAACAGAAAGTCACGACACCATCGTTCTGTGAGTAGAGCCTCAAGCAACGATGAACGTCGTGATAGCTGTACGGAGAGGCGTACTCAGAAACGTCAGTCCAACCGTAAACTCGACGACCGAGCACAGCCGGAAATTCCGGAGCAAGGTCACAAAAAGAGGTCGAACAGACGTAGAGAAACGCCTCGAGAAAAACGTGCGGTGGCCACTTGCGATCAGTGTACTCAGACGGATTCGTCCGATGGGTATCAGTCTGATCGCGAACCTGCTCGTAGGATATTCGATTCTCGTAGGGCGGCTGAAGGCCGACAAGAGAGTAGGAATGCTTCTACCAGCAGGCGTAGGAGTTTCCGGACGGATAATACAGACGACCGTCGGGAAAGAGGCTCCTACGAAGCCAGGCCAAGGTATCGTGAAGACGATAACCGAACGCACGATCGGACAGGGTGCGCACGAGAGCTGCGTATCTGGAACATGTCCTTTGATGGTGAGACCAAAAAGGACGCGGAAGAGTTTCTGAACCGTTTGCACGACTTCAGAAATGACAACGAGTTCTCAGATCGCAGGATGTTCAGTGCCCTGCCCAATGTGTTCACAAGACACTATTATAAACATTAATTATTTAGACTTGTGAGCAAGTTAAATAATTAATTTTAATTTGGTAAACAAAATTTAAAGTAAATTTAAACCGACACCAAATTTTTTTTACTCGTTGGGAGTAATAATTATTTTATTGTGGTGAATCCAATAAAATAATTTCCAATTGAAAATTGGATACTTCCGAAGTATTTGAAACACTAGGGATTTCATCTGAAATCCCGGTTGAGAGTACTTCTCCCGAACAACACGTTGGCTGCTGCTGGTCAAAAAATAATGGCCAGCAGCTATGAAGCCCGAATGGCCCAGCTTATGCGTGAATCACGCATAGCTAGGGATATTCGTCGGGAAACGAAGAAGCTTCCGATTGAGGCAGTGCATGCCCAATTGGAGCATCTAAGTTTAAACGCAAATGGCGAAGAGGCGGAGTGCCGCGAACGCCTTTTGCGTCACCGGATAAATGTTCCATGGTTCCCTGAATACGATGAGAATGTAAGGGCAGAGCCTGCACATAAACCTCTAGTATGTCAGGAACTATGGGAAATTAGGAAACCTCGTTCCAGGAAAGGGAGTTTCCTGCGAGTCCGAAATGTCGGATCGCGAAAGGGTTGCTAGTGACAGAGCACCTATCCCTGAAGAAGATGGAGCTCTGTCACCAAGTGGTCTGTCTAGAAACTCGCCAATAGTACTGCACAAAGCCCGAGGTTGGCATCAACAGGTGCTATACCTAAACGGTTTGGTGAGGTACTGGCAGCAAACATGACCACGACTGCAATCCCTTATGTTCCTGTTTCGGTGGCTGCAACCTCGTGCACAACCACGACGTCGACGGTTACGACCGTGACGACTGCTCAACTCGGAGGTTTTTATGCAACCCGGCACATTACCTCCCAATTGAAGAGCAAAGAAACAGCGGACATTTTGGCACTAGAGAGAGTGAAGTGCCAACACAACATTTTGACTTGGTTCGCAGGCGGAAGCCGACCGTCGTACGTCACGAGGATACACCTCTAGACAATACGACAACAGGCAACCGAGGCTAACACACCGAACGTCAATTTGTTGATGATAGGAATGGATATGATCTTCTAACGACGTTAGTGTTCAATCTTACGAAAAACCGAGGTTTAAACCGAGACGTCGTGAAACCTCTTCTAAGACTTGTGAGGGACAAGATAGAAGAGAGAGGCGTGAGTACACGATTCCAAACAGAAAGTCACGACACCATCGTTCTGTGAGTAGAGCCTCAAGCAACGATGAACGTCGTGATAGCTGTACGGAGAGGCGTACTCAGAAACGTCAGTCCAACCGTAAACTCGACGACCGAGCACAGCCGGAAATTCCGGAGCAAGGTCACAAAAAGAGGTCGAACAGACGTAGAGAAACGCCTCGAGAAAAACGTGCGGTGGCCACTTGCGATCAGTGTACTCAGACGGATTCGTCCGATGGGTATCAGTCTGATCGCGAACCTGCTCGTAGGATATTCGATTCTCGTAGGGCGGCTGAAGGCCGACAAGAGAGTAGGAATGCTTCTACCAGCAGGCGTAGGAGTTTCCGGACGGATAATACAGACGACCGTCGGGAAAGAGGCTCCTACGAAGCCAGGCCAAGGTATCGTGAAGACGATAACCGAACGCACGATCGGACAGGGTGCGCATGAGAGCTGCGTATCTGGAACATGTCCTTTGATGGTGAGACCAAAAAGGACGCGGAAGAGTTTCAGAACCGTTTGCACGACTTCAGAAATGACAACGAGTTCTCAGATCGCAGGATGTTCAGTGCCCTGCCCAATTTGTTCTCAAAATCAGCTCTGTTCTGGTATAGAACAGTTCAGCCATCTCTTCAAGATTGGCGTAATTTTGAAATCGAGTTCCTAAATGAGTATGGCCGTATAATAAATGACGAAGATTTACTCATGGAACTTCGATCAAGAACATAAAATGAGGGAGAAAAGGCTACGACGTTCTTGAATTGTTTCAGAGCGATCGTAAATAAATTTAAATGCCCTCCCTCACTAGAACAACAGGTGAAGATGGCCTACTCGCAGATGAGGCCAGATTATCGTAGGTACATACCAGTACGACAAATCAGGAATTTTTCTGATTTGACAAGCTACGGTAAAGAGTACGAGCAGCATTTAACATGGGACACGAAATTCTCCAGTTCCAACGTTAAGCGTGAGAAGCTCGTACCAGAAACTTTCCCGAAACAGAGTGGTGGAGCACGAGTTTCGGGTAAAGTGGCGACTGTGACCGAAAAGAGTAAGGATGAAGAGTGAGTCTTCTCATTCGGATAAACAGTCGTCTAAGAAAACTATTAAGAAGAAGAGCAAGAAAAGTGCGAAAAACTCGCCAAACTCTTCTTCATGCGAATACGAAGCAGCCGCTGTGTACGGTACTTCCAACGTCGCTAATAGTTTTCAGAAACGATACGGCAAGTCGAATAATGGAGTGAGTGCCCCCAATTCGAAATCCGTATCGTACGTGCCTGTTTCTCAACAGTGACCTGGGCAAGAAAAACAAAGCTCGGGTAAAAGAATAAGACGTGCTTTGACGAATTCTCAACTGCCCCAGCAAAATGTTTTTGTTCCACAAATGGCACAAAACCTGGTGAGGTATGTGCAACCACAGGCGACGGCAGTAAACCCAACGAACCTGAGCACCAACTTTGTCGGCGTGTGTTTCACATGCCAAAAAGTCGGTCATAGGTCGTCGAATTGCCCGAGCCGAACATGCTACCGATGCGGAAACATTGGGCACTCCGCTGAGCAGTGCTCTACCGAATTGGTAGCAAAGGAGTGCCAGCTGTGTGGAACTAGTGGCGTTACACTCCAAACATGTCATAACTGCGTCAGATTCCTCCAAAACGTGGGGAACCTGAACGCAGGGCACTCGAGCTGCCCCGGGCGCCCTGCACTGCAGTAAGTAAACCGCATGGTTTACAACGGCAAGAGTTTAAGGTTGGAGAACCCTCTAAACTCTTTAAGAAGTCTAGCAAATCATTTGCTCACTTCTCTAAAGTCCTTAACGGAGATCAAATTCCCTCTCAGACCGAAGTTGGTGTTGAAAGTAAGTCTGAGTGTAAGGATCCTAAACGTTCTGGGGATTCGACAGATGGAAAAGTTCTTAGAACACAACCTGTCAATCCCACCCGAGCTTTGCAAGGTAAAACAGAACAAGGAACCTTATTAGACCAACAAAAGCGTGAGGCTAAAGATTAATCTAAGGAACTCCAAAGGCAAATATACTCTGATAGCAGAGATATTATTGGTGAAGAAAGCGTAAAGAGATCGTTATCTCAGCCACTTAGCACCATTGGAGTGAACGACCTTGGTTGTTGCTCATCGTCACACCGTTGTGACACACCTAGTAAAGAGGACAAGAAGCCCTTGGTGGAGAAGGAAATTGTCCTCAACAACGAGCCCTTGGTGGAGAAGGTAGTTGTCGATGGTGTGCATAACATGAACCGTACAAACTCGTTGCCGAGAAGTACAGTTCAGGGGGGGGGCAGATGCCGTACCAAGTACGTCTAAAATGACGCACACGGCATCGACTCCTAACGACGATAGTCAAACCGATAAGATAATTGCTGGAATCCAATTGGATAACCGGCTATTCTTTTTGGCACCACTCGGTGGAAATGACTTTAAAGCACTTTTCAATCCTGGCGCCATGGTCTCTCTTGTACAATCAGATGTTGTCGAACAGTACAAGTTTAAATGGAGACCTGTCAAGGTTATCGTGAAAGGTGTGGCTGGACCAGCACTTGAAGTCCTTGGCCTTATCGACATTCTATTCTGTGTAGAAGGCCTTGATGGCAATATCCAACTGAGAATTGTAGAGAATATTGAGCATTCCATCATTCTCGGTATGGATTTTCTACAACATTGGAATATGGAAGTCAAATTAGGCGAAGCTATCTGGCGTATTGGAGAGAGTGATTGGAGACACTTCGTCAGAGATACAGCTCATGACATCGATTCGAGGATTTCCGCTGAATGTGCTGGTATAATTAAGATACAGGACGACCAGCGGAAGCAAGTCAAAGAGTTAGTTGAAAGCCTACTCTTGCCCTCGGGAGACGTCCACGGCTTTACGACGTTAACGGAGCACCACATAGAGGTTGAACCTGGTGCAAGACCGGTTCGTCATAAGCCAAGACGTATGTCTCCCAAGGTCCTCGAATTTGCCCAGGGTGAGGTCAAAAACATGTTTGACAAGGGCATTATTGTAACCGAGTGCGAGTGATTGGTCAGCTGCTCCGGTCATCGTCCGCAAGGACGAAGAAAGTTATCGCTTCTGTATCGATTTTCAAGACCTTAATGCAGTCACAAAACGTGATTCTTATCCAATTCCTAATATGGATACCATATTGGATATGCTGCATAATGCAAGGTATATATCAAAAATCGATCTTAAGAAAGCGTACTTCCAAATATTAATGGCCGAGGCGAGCCGGCATTATACTGTATTTGCTGTACCAAGGGTCGGGGCTGTGGCAGTTCACGAGAATGCCGTTTGGCCTCATGAATGCTCCTATGACTTTTGCATGGCATATAGATGCAATTTTCGGGCCTAAGGTGGAACCTCATGTATTTGGCTATCTAGACGACTTGATCGTCATTACCGAAACTTTTGAGGACCATCTAAAATGGCTCGAATACGTACTAAAGGCCGTTGAATGACGCTGGACTCGAAGTGAATCGAGAGAAGTGTGAGTTTTGTTGTTCCAGTGTAACGTTCCTTGGGTACAAATTGGACGCGGACGGCTTGAGGCCTGACGAGGAACGAGTCGCTCCAGCCCTTAATTACCCTACTCCTCGTAATGTCAAACAGCTGAGATCCTTTCTCGGGATGGTAGGCTGGTACTCTCGATTCATTAATCGAGAAGCTCACATTAAAGCTCCCCTTACCAAGTTGCTGCGTAAAGACCAGGCTTGGGATTGGGGCGAGGAGCAGGAGGAGGCGTTTCGTCAGCTTAGAGTTGCGTTAGCTGAAGCGCCTGTATTTGCCCGTCCAGACTTTTCTAAGCCATTTACCATCCAAAGTTGCGCTAGTGACTTAGCAATAGGTGCGGTGTTGACGCAACTGGACGACGAGGGTTTCGAGCATCCGATTGTCTACGTCAGTCGATTATTAAATCGCGCTGAACGTAATTACATGAAAACGGAAAAAGAATGCATGGCTCTAATATGGGCTATTAAGAGATTGAGACCATACATTAAGGCCTATCGATTCACGGCTGTGATCTACCATAGTGCTCTCAAATGGCTCAAAACTCTCAGAGAGCCGTCGGGTAGGTTGGCACGATGGATACTTGAAATGCAGCAATGGGACTTTGAAATAGTGCATAAGAAAGGAGCCTTGCACTATGTCCCGGACGCGCTTTCTCGTGCCGTCAACCCAGACCCCGACGAAGAAGAGATTGCCTCGTTCGAAGTAATTACAGACCCATGGTATATTGCTAGATTAAACGATGTACGCTCATGCCCTCAGAAATTTCCGGAATGGAAAATTGAGGATGATATGCTATATCGTTTTACAAGTGATAAACTCTTGGACTCTGTAACAGAACGAGAAGAAGGCTGGCGCCTTGTTCTACCCTTAGAGCAGAGGAACCGAGTCTTAGTAGATTCTCATTTCCACCCATCCATGGGTCATATAGGAGTCGAAAAGACTTACGAACGTGTTGCAAGAGACTATTATTGGCCAGGTATCTACCACGATACCCGCCAATTTGTTTTACAGTGTCTGATCTGTCAGAGCTTTAAGACGTCTCAAGCAGGTCCTCAAGGCTTGATGGGTAAACGGAACATTGAGAGACCCTGGGCTGTCGTGGCAGCAGACGTAATGGAGCTTCCACGTAGTAAAAGTCAATACAAATACATCATAGTATTTCAAGACTTATTTACAAGGTGGATAGAGCTCAAACCATTACGTACGGCGACCGGTAAGTCGGTGTCGAAAGCATTCGAGGAACTCGTAGTCTTCCGTTGGGAAACGCCAGATTTCCTAATAACGGATAATGGGACTGAGTTCGTCAACGGCATCATGTCGCGAATGCTGGAGGAGTATGGTATAAAACATGTCAGAACCCCTCCTTACCGACCACAAGCCAACCCGGTGGAGAGAACATACAAATAGGACGTTAAAAACGATGATTGCGACGTTTGTGGATTCGGATCATCGTGGGTGAGACACACACATGCAATAAACACGGCAATGCATTAAAGTACAAAAGTTTCACCCGCGTTTTTTAACTTCGGGCGTCATCCACAACCTGTGAAGAGTCTCCGCAGGGAAGTGGAAAAACAGGAATTTAAGATCCTGGACAATCCCGAAGTATGGCTAGATCGTCTTAAAAGACTTGATGCTCTACGCGACTTGGTCAAGCAATACATTGACGAGGAGCAAAGACGTTAAGAAAAGACCTACAACAGAAACAGACGTATTGCCTCGTTTCAGGCAGGAGATCTAGTCATGAGGAAGTGCCGAACGCTCTCCCAAGGTGCGAAGGGCATATCTGCTAAACTGTCACCAAAGTATGACGGACCCTTCGAAGTTAAAGAAGTACTATCTCCAGTAATTCTGAGACTAGAAGAGTCTGGTCGGAAACGGACCGAGGTACATATATCTGATGTAAAAAGATATGTACCACCTTGGGTTGTCAAGTAAAGCAGTAAGGTTGCGTATCGGTACGCATGAGAACAGTTATCGAAGGTTGGGCCTGGTAACTGTATGCCAACCAGTCAGCAGCCGAACCATCAAGGCAGGGACGCGAAGAGAGCGGGGCTCAGCCAGTCCCTGTCCAATGAGTCAGTGGAAAGGGTAAGACCAAGACCTCTGTTCCGACACCTCGTGGGGAGCAATCGCAGAAGGCTCGGCCTAGCGACTTGCGACGGCCCACCCCGATGGAAGTCGACGCTACGAGGATGGCTGGGCCATCTCGTCAGCCGACACCAAAGTCGGGAAATGGGTCTAAACCCCGTACATCTTCGGAGGTATCGGCTTCTTCGGCTGGGTCAACAGCACAATCCAGCAACGAGACCGACATTCTCAGGGAATGTCGTATGTTGCTGGAGGCTGCTGCCAATCTCCCAGCTGATGCGGCACGAGATGTAGGACAGGAGGTCGTCCGCATCCTCAAGGACCGCATCCCTTCCCGCCACTGATTGAAGAGAGAAGAGGACAGCGCGCGGTCGCGAATAGATTGTGCCTTCTTTCGACTCGGCCTTCCCGAGGAAAGTAGAGTCTAGGGGGGGGGGGGCTTTGTGACGGAAATCGTCACACAATCTTTTCGCGGCGAACAAAGCATTTAAACTCATGTTAAATGTAAGTCATCGGAGCCTTTGGTATGTCAAGGCCAACCGACGACATTTGTTTACGTCGATCAAGTGTACAATTACGCGCGCAATAGTACGTAGGGATGAGAGCGCGAGTGTATGTGTGTTTCCCACTCTCATCCCTTTTTCGAAAATTAGGAGATGCCGATTAGTATGTCCCGATCCGCCGCTCGAGGCGGACAAAAACTATCCGGTGCCGCGTGATTTGTAGTTACGGCTGAGAAAAGGCGCGTGAGGCGCAGAAGCCGTCGGCTACCGGATTATCCTCGCGAGGTGTACCGCGAGTGAATTGGTTTGTGTGATAAGGACGGGAAGTTTTTGAGTGAGTGCGGACGCGGTTTGCGATGCACTCGCCGCGGCACAGGGCCGCCTTCCACCACCGCAGCCGACGTCGGTCCTCCGTTGCCCAGGAGGACAAAGGGACACGGATCGGCTGGGCCATCCACGGGGCGCACCCCGGTAAGTCTGCTTATATTACCGCGCGTTCCCCCCTTACCCCGTGTGTTACACATATGTGTGTGTGTACATGGGGAGTGTGTTCGGGTACGCAGGTACCCGAATAGCGGAGATCAGGAAGGAGTCAACCGCTGGCGAGTATCTCGATCCGGTTGGCTCCCGATACTTCCGCCCGCGTGAAGTAACATTGTCGCGGCACACGGCCTGGATGGCCATCTTGTTAATTGAATTGATTGAATAAATGTTATATTCATTTTTATCTTAATTAATTGAGTTTATTTTATTCTCCCCGCTCCCGCCGACATTTTAATAATTTACACATCGTGTCGAGGCAAGGAGGATCGACCGAATCCCCCATACCGTACGTCCCAGCGAACTCGCGATCCTGGCGACAGCCGCAGTTCGGATAAATAAATTAATTGTGTGCGCGGTATCGGGCAACGCGGCCCAACGGTCAATTCTAATTATTAATATTAATTAAATTCGATCGGGTGCGCGAATACCACGTCACAATATAAATAAATAAATAATTAAATAAATAAATAAAAGTTGTTTTTTTTCATATGACTGACGAATATGATTGCAAAACACCCTCCTCTTTAGACACATACGGGTTGGGGACCGGCTACGGCAGAGTTATGTTTTGTTTTTGTACTTTTTTTGTATTTTTTTTGTATTTTTTTGCTTTTTTTCATTTTTTGTTTTTTTTTATTTTTATGTATGTATAAAATATATTTACTATTTTCTATGATATATTGCAAAACAATTTATTGTATTTTTTATACATAACGGGACATTACAAACAGTACACAAAAAAAGTTCTGACTAGATTTTTTGCACTACTTTACCAAACGCAATGTCGTCGTGATTTCAACATAGTTGGAATATGAGGGGTTGAGAAAATCCTATTTCATTGCAAACAATCGGTTTCTTTGACACAAGTTTATTTAGCTTTGGTTTTTTACCAGGGGTTAGTCGGTCTGAAAAAGCAATAAGTTGAGGTACAATTCAATCGAAAATCTTTCAAAATCGTCTTAGCACCAGGATTATGTTGTTTCCACATATTAAACGAGTTTATCACTGTTACATCAATTAAATACCAAAATAGTCTGTGCCACCAGTTTTTACTTTTTCGATTTATCTCGTAGGTAGACTTTAGCTGATCTGCCTTGTCGACAAAGCCCATATGAGAATTGTAATCTCTAATTGCTTGCGGACAATTATAACTGATGACGGTACCATTTTTTTGGCGTCTGCCTACAGTAGTGATCATGCAAGAGTCGTGAAAATTCGATCAAATTTGGACAGATTTATTATCTTTCAATTTTATCCAACAAAGACCTTTGTATTAGGTTCGAAACTCATATTTTCCCCTTTTCGTATTTTTAACAGCCACTTGGATCTTCGGTAAGCTTTTACGACTGGATTTGATGGTTCCACAAGCTAATATATTCTTATTTTTTAGTTTAAGAATCAAAACAATCCTTGTAAAAAAGTTATCAAAATAAACTTGATAATTTTTAGGAACAATATTCAACGTTAAATCCTTTACAACTCTCTTATCTAATTGCTTCTCCGCGTTTTCTTCTAACCAAAGCTAAATAAACTTGTGTCAACAAAACCGATTGTTTGCAATGAAATAAGATTTTCTCAAACTCCTCATATTCCAACTATGTTCAAATTTCGACGACATTGCGTTTGGTGCAGTAAAACTGCAAAAAATCTAATCAGAACTTTTTTTGTATACTGTTTGTAATATCCCATTGTGAATAAAAAATACAAAAGATTGTTTTGCAATATATCATAGAAAATAGTAAATATATTTTATACTGGAAAGGTAAGCTACATACTCTTATGCGTATGAAGCTATACCTTATAACGAGCGCGAGTAACGATCGGAAAAGCTCGTAGGTGATCGGGACAGCCCACGCGTTAGCCGCGTAAGGACCAATAATGGTCCGACGCGCAAGCTGACTGAGGAGAGTATAGAGAGTTTATGCGAGCCATCGCGCATAGACACGTCGTCGGTAACGCCTTCCTTGCTAATTCGTGGCAAGAGAAAAAGAATCGTTATCGCGGATTCTTGCTCGGGTTCTGGGTTTCGCGCCGTGAAGAACAAGTGATTTTGTAGAGTGAGTGTGCTGGTGTCAAGCGCACAGCTTCAGCGACTCCCAGTAACCTACGAGGACGGCGAAGTTGCCGCACGCGTTAGCCCGATGGAGAGAGGGGAAACAGGCGAAGTCAAACGCATCGACGGGGAGAATTAAGGTACGTTGTGCACCTCTCGCGAGCCGCCGAAGCCGTAAAGACTCTCTCTTTACGGCTATATCGTTAAGAAGGATCGGCACATCTCGCCCGCGCGCGACGACGATGAAGCTAACGGGCGACCGCGTACGCGTGCTAGAGAGAGCGAAAGTGCGAGTAACCCCGGTGGTTACATCTCGTCGCGAGACCTCATGCGGCCTATATACGGCTTTTGTTATTTCCTTATTCCTTTTCTTTATTCTATGTTAAACCAAATTTATATTTCTTTATAATAAATAAAGTTAATATGTAATCAATATCCGAGTACGAGTTTAATTATTGATTACCGGCGTACGTTATTCCCGTTATCCCGAATACCGCCCTCTCCGTTTCAGGAGCAGCCGAGATAAACTTACCGCGAATTTATCCCTTTTATTCGCGGTCCTTTTCAGCTCACAACGTTTTAACTGTACAAAGACGCGAGATCGGCAAGTGATCTCGCAGTTGCTAACGGACATCACAACGGTAGGTCGTGCGCGGGGTTCACTGATTTGAATCCGCCGTGCACTCTCGGGGCACCGCCTAGGGAGTATAACTAGGCAGTGCCGTAGCAACTGATTCCTTTACCCCTACCTACACGAGAGATTGTACCCCGTTACAATATATACATAAAAATAAAAAAATACAAAAAATTAAAAAAAGCAAAAAATACAAAAAAATTAAAAAAAACAAAAAATACAAAAAAATTTAAAAAAGTAAAAAATACAAAAAAATTAAAAAAAGCAAAAAATACAAAAAAAGGAAAAAAAGTAAAAAATACACAAAAAATGAAAAAAAGCAAAAAATACAAAAAAATGAAAAAAAGGAAAAAATACAAAAAAATTAAAAAAAGCAAAAAATACAAAAAAATGAAAAAAAGGAAAAAAAACAAAAAAAAGCAAAAAATACATAAAAAAGCAAAAAATACAAAAAAAAGCAAAAAAATACAAAAAATGAAAAAAAGGAAAAAATGTAAAAAAGCAAAAAAATACAAAAAAAGGAAAAAATACAAAAAATGAAAATAAGCAAAAAATACAAAAAAATGAAAAAAAGCAAAAAAATACAAAAAAATGAAAAAAAGGAAAAAATACAAAAAAAATTAAAAAAAGCAATGAATACAAAAAAATACAAAAAAGTACAAAAACAAAACATAACTCTGCCGTAGCCGGTCCCCAGCCCGTATATGTCTAAAGAGGAGGGTGTTTTGCAATCATATTCGTCAGTCATATGAAAAAATAATCAAAATCTTCACTACTTTGCAAGAAATAATTAAATTTCGAGACGACAAGAGTGGTTTTCACCCCATTACAAGTGTTGGTTTTTCATATTCGATTTTCTAAATTATGGATTCGTATTCAGCGATAAAAAATAAATCAAAAATGTATATTTGGAATACTTTGTAGGGGATAATTAATTTTGTGGCCATAAGGGTGGTTTTCGCCCCATTACAAGGGTTGATTTTTAAATTTTTATAATTTAGACCTCGGATTCAGTTTATATATTTACATTTCTGGACCAACTTATCTAAATTTCGTGACTGAAAGGGTTAATAGGTGCTGGTAAGCAGACTTTGACAGGTGAGATTAAGAGTTCGATGTGTCTAAAGACAAGCTTTAAAAACTGCTTAAAAATGTTTCAAACTGCTCTGGATCGTTGTCGAAAAAAAATATAAGTATCTTTTTTGTATTACTTAAGTATTTTTGTGAAAACTGACAATAAGCATGTATATTCTTTTATTCAGATATTTCAATATGTTTGTAGCGAAAGTTACATTTAAGAATACGCTGTAATCCTGTGCGCAGGCAAACACAAACAGGTTCAGGGTAGGGGAATTGAGGTCTACTGGAGGGGACTAAAGTTAAGGTGCGTGAGATATATAACAATTTCGCTCTCTATCGTTTGGGAGCCGTCGACCAGGAACCTTGAATGTCTTCACCTATAATATAGTTAATATCTATCTGGCTTCGCTTCACCTCAGGTCCAGCAAAACGTTCTACCTATGATGGCAGCATTTGCACAGCAATGCAGAGAAGATCACTTTGAGTCCATGCATTCAACGTGCGACGTTACCAAATTTTCGGTTAAAATGTTTAACCGTTTCCCGGTGGAAACGCCGAAAATATTTAATTATGAATAAAATAACCATGCACGGCCGACTCTCTCAAAGGAGATTCCGTTGAATTTACAGTGAACCGGTTTCTACTGTAATCGACAATAATTTTTAGTTAGCGTAAATAAATTAATAAGCGAATTCCTTACGGAACCCACTGTCACCACTACCACAATAGAGATTTTCGGAAAAGTATTATTTATTAATAACGCGCGAAAAACTCAAGGTAACGCGACACAATTAATAAATAAACCCAACGAACCCAGCGATCGAAAATCACTAACACTCCGGAAAACCGAAACCACCTTTGACCAACAAACACTTCGTATAAAAATATTGGACGCCACAATAATAATTGGATTGCTTACCTATCCGTTTAATAATCTATTAAATCAAATAAATAAACGTATGGATAATTGGATGATCCCTTATTTTTCCACTTCTAATTATTATAGAAAATGGCTCCTTCAATAAACCTCTAAAAGAATCAATATACTACCACAATTATTTGATTCTAAAATAACTGATTGCAATGGCTGCTAATAATATTCTCAAAAACGCAACAACTCTCCTACTCGACTACTGATGCCAAACTATCTCTTTTCCGGAAACTACCCTCCGTAACCGAAAATTTAAACAATCTATCCTTTTCTCCCTTGTTGTCCCGTTTCCCTATCTCTCTCGTGTCTCTTGCGGGAGATAAGTCATTATTTGACTTATCCCCATGTAATTACATGTCACAGGTGCCCCCCTCCACCGCTACCGTATAATTCCTTACTAATCTCAAAAATGACAACTCATTTGCATAAGTCATCATTGTCCCAACTATTACAGTAAATATGCGTGTATTACAGAATTACTGTCATAATACCATTTTATACAGTAATTCCATACACGACATATCATCCTTACTATGAAATATTTAGTAATATCACCAAAATCTCATTAGCGCAAGATTTAAATCTCTTATATGCTTCTATATATCATACACGTATAATATATATATACCCGATCGATACCCACTTCACGTGTTCCGAAACTCCATACGTATCGATACACAAATCCCTACGTCGATAAAAGCGCGGACCTTCTAGTTGCTACGCGCGCGCTTGAATCTCGATCAATTCAAGATGGCCGCAACTGAGCTCGAACCGGCACGTAAACAACATGCTTCATGACCGGTTCACCGTGTGCGCGCGATCCCCCCACCCCCCGGCGGGGACGACGGTGAATCGTTCCGCGGGTGTTGTGCGCGTGTGTAATGTGTGTGCACGTGCGTATACTGTCGTGTATATGTGTTCCCCCCACCAACGCTTCACGAGGTACTACGCACAACAAGGATGGTAATGTTTACATCATTTTTTATTACATATTTGCAATAAACAATGATGCAAAACTCACAAAATCGGTAAGTATCGATAAAATCTCCCACCGAATTTCTCCGTTACCTCGTTCTAATTTCCATTTCCCCTATAATTAATTCCTGATTTTCCTTATCCTTTTTTCCCCATTCCACCTGCAATATTTATATGAGCAAATCCCTAAAACTTTTAAAATTGTTGTTACTCCAGGATAACTGTGCTATAATATGAACGAAGTGATACTTCGGTACGGTTTCTTATGGAAAGAATCATGTCTAATAATGTCCATTAGTTTATTTTGGACCATCGATTGTAGTTATGAAGTTATAAATTGAAAATGTATGGTTTTTCCAAGACTTTAAGTTGTAACTCGCTATAAAAAAAATTTTCTTACCATTGTAAAAAAGAAAAGTCTTGAACAAATTACTTCAAAAAATTTTTTTTAGTTATCTTTCAATACATACTATTCAAATAAATAAGATTCAAAAATGTGCTTTTATCAAGAAAAAAATTAAAAATACTAATAGAAATGTTACTCACTTTTTAAAAATTCGAAAACTTCATAAATTTTATTTTTTTACTAAAAACTTTTCTGTCACTCATATATAAATAAATAGAATGTATTCTACCTCAAAATATCAAACTAACAAAATTTCTTTACTTCTGTGCCTTGTAAAAACTCTGAGTTAAAGACTTTTGTAGCCAAAGTGGTCGGTGCGCCCCTCGAGTTAAAAAGAGGCGTTTTTGCTTGGCACATCAAAAATACCTTTACGATTGATGTATAACCGAAGGCCATTTTATATTTATCCTATTTATTCGCGTTTTGAACCGTGCTTAAGGTGATACCGCAATCTTATGTATTATACCTATATACTGACATACACAATTTTTCGTTTTACGCAGTCAATTTTTGTTTAAACGCAATGGTACGAACGTATCTACATAATATTACACTGATGATATAGAAATGATTGATAGGATGGTTGAATCTAATTTAAAGTCAGCGCCAAATTCTAATAAAGTTTTTGAGTTATTAAAGTTATTGTGGAATGCAGAGCATACAAATGCATTGTTCCTTAACTATCTCTCATGTAATTTATGCTTGAACAAGCTTCCATGTACTCATTTTACACTTGAACCAACAAAATAGAATCTGGTGAATGAAAAATTGAAAAAAGTAACACGCCGGCTTACGACATGGTTAATATGTAAATTATAGTATAAATTCATTTGTTAAGTCTTTGTTACTATTGTTTACTATGTACATCTCGTAATAAAATCGTCTTTATGCACCATATATATATAGAGTCTAGGTAGAGACGCGGTACAAAATCGAGGAAGTTGTAATCAACAAGAAATATCGCATACATTGGATGGTAGAGCTAAACTTTGGTAAACTTTAAATAGCCCATATAAAAATTATAATGAATATAAAATGAAATTTGAGGATGAATTTTTCTCGATTCCGGTTCAGATAAAACTAAGAAGTAAATGGGTCAACAAGAGATTTTCAGTAAATGTCGGTGGCCTTCAAAATTTTATTATTAGTAGCTTAAAGAAGCTACTTATTTTGATTCAGGTGTGACTAACTATGAGAAAAATTACATGATTTTTCAACATTTACCTGCATTGGTAAAAGAACACTTGGCCTCGGCGAATTTCGATGATACAAAGTCTATATTCGTAATATTCAATATTTAATATCATCAAAACAATAGTCAAAATTTCATGCGTAATCAAGGCCAAGCCGAATATTGTGAAGAAAGTTTGTAATGTAATTGTCCTTATTATTCAAAGCGAGGTAATTATCGAAGAGGCGGTCCTAATTACAATAATAGTAGATATAACGAATCGAACTATAAAAATTATACGAATTATAATACAAAACACTCGATATCTACCGCCAGTATACTCACATAATAGGCAAAATGTTTCTTTGATAAATAATAACGACGCGCAACAATCTAATCATAACGATAATTTAAACTAAAAGTGGACACTCAGAATAGCAATCTCTCAGTGTGTCAAGATAATTTGAATTTGTTAAATGATTTTTAAAGCGTATAATTAATGATTATAAAGTGGACCCACGTAAAAATGATTCAGTAAAAATTCCACAATTACCGTACTTGTATATCACAATAAATGGATTAAGTTGTTGGTCACTGGTTGATACTGATACTCAGATAAGTGCTATTTCGGACGAATTTTTCAAGGAATTAAATGTAAATAATGACATTCCATAACTGCCAGTAACAAACGTTTTTGTTACGACGGCTATAGGGAAAAAGCCAACTGCATTAAAAAAGCAGGTTTATCATATGATTTCGAGATTGATGGCATCGTGGAATCATATATTTTTTTTTAATTAATTCCATATTTAATCAGTAAAATTATCTTGAGTAACGACTGGCATTGCAGTATAATTGATTATAAAAATTGTACAATAATAAATTGTACAATAATAATAAAAGATAAAAAATTTTGAAGGATTTGGTGTTGTTCGAGCGCAAAACTGCAAAGAATTTCATTTTGTCTAAAGAGAAGGATATGACTGAAATTTATATAATTGAAGCTAATATGGATAAAAAGAAATTTAAAAATGGTAATTAGATAGATATATGGTAAATAATAAACAAATGAAAAATGATAATGAAAATGATAAAAACGTGAATAGTAATATAATAAAGAATAATGATATGCAAAATGTAAGGATTAAAGTAAATAATGATGAAGTATATAAAATCAATAACCTTTTTATATGTGAAATGCAAAAAGAGGTTATATTTGGGGATACAAAAAATAAAAGTAAATTGGTTTGTAATATACCAGGAAAAAGAAAAGAGAATGTTAATAATACTACGATTATTAAGGGGATGTCGGAGCTATAGCCTCCATCAAAAGCCGCTCGATCTCACGGCTTCGAATGGCGCTGTAGTCAGGTGTCGATTTCTACGATAAATGTACTTAAAACATAAATTATAAATTTTGCAGCTACATAGAGCTGTTGAAAGATACTTTCCCCCCTAGCTATAACTAAAATTAAGGTAATTGTAATATTACTCTTGGCAGCAAATATTTATTTTTTTAAAGAAATGTGAAATACGTTGCGTGTAGCATTACGGCAGATATAGATTCATTGAATATGAGACGTATTTCACATTTCTTTAAAAAAATAAACATTTGCTGCCAAGAGTAATATTATAATTACCTTAAGTTTAGTCATAGCTAGGGGGGAAAGTATCTTTCAACAGCTCTATGTAGCTGTAAAACTTATAATTTATGTTTTAAGTATTTTTAGGCTTTTGATGGAGGCTATAGCTCCGACATTCCCTTAATGATAAAGCAAATATCAAGGAGAGGTCACCCCTCTGGAAAACGGATCCTTAGCAAACTCTAGGATATAATTTCTACTATAAAATCATGCAGAAGGAGTTTTAGTGTCCAATGCCCATTTTTACGATAGATATAAGTAAATGATGAAAAATCTCGCCGAAAAAACCGTTGAGCTTGATCGCTTATAAATCAAAAACAATTGAAGATGTAAATTTAAACTAAATTTTAAAAGAAAGCTGAGATCCAGTAGATACGTTTTGAAAAAAAAGAAGCTCAAATATTTTAATATGGTCAAAAGTTATGGTAGAAATAAGAATTAGCCAAAATTTTATCGAAAATTTAAAGTTACAATTTAATGATTTTTTAGCCCAAAATTTCGTCTAATTCTTATTTCTCCCATAACTTTTGACCATATTAAAATATTTGAGCTTCCTATTTTTTAAAACGTATTTACTCGATCTTAGCTTTCTTTCAAAATTTAGTTTATGGATATTAATATAATTTACTAGCTATGAACGCTCGCTTCGCTCGCGATTTACATATACTGATGGTATGACAAATATGAAAAAGTTTTACATAATTGTGCACAACCGTATAACGGAAGTGTCTTATATTTTTGTCATCGAAAAAAGTGTTGTTCCTCAAATATCTCAAAAAGTTGTCCATCAATTTGATTGAAATTTTAAGGTTATATTCTTTATCATTTGGGAACTTTATAGTCCTATTTCCAGTTATAATGATATTTACAGGTTCATAAATACAGTTATTCTTCAACAACTCAAAAACTTGAGGTTCTACAAAAAAATTTAAATGGACGAAATATTCGTTTCAAAATTAGAAAACATTTTCTATGAAATACTTTGCAATTGGAAACGAATTTCTTTAGATAAACATATAAAAACGCTTAAAAAAATGCTAAATGATCAATAATACACGTATTTTTGTAATAAATGAAAAACTTCAAATTCTACATAAAAACTTTATATAGACGAAGTGTTTGTTTTAAAATTCCAAAACTTTTTTCTATTGAACATTTTGCAGTTCGAAAAAAAATTTGATTAAATATCAAGTATAATTAATATAATATATATATCATATTAATATAACATAATATAATTAATATAACATATATATCAGTTATATGTTACTTAAATTCCATAATCAGTTTCTACTACTACTATCCCACAAATTTGTATTTTAATTAAATATTTTTATATATTAGGTACTTTATATATTTTTATATATGAGATCACTACATAACCGCAAAATATCGACAAAACAATTTGAGTCCGCATAAGTTCACACATATGTTTATATATTTATATATTATAGTTTATAAATTATATAAATAGTCAATATAATAAATTAATTATGAAGTAAAAATTAAAACAGTTGACAGTAAATTTGAATAAGGTTATTATATTTTAGGTTATTCGATAGAATAACGTATATAAAACCAATAACCCTATATCCAATAACCGAATATCCGGGCTAACCTCTCTACGGGGATAAATTCACTCTTACGTTATAATATTAATGGGGGATGAATCATTCTAAGATCATTCAAAGGACCGGAGGTCAATTAATATTATAACCTAAAAGTGTGATTTACAATTCTTGGCCAAATACAATTTTTGTCATTTGTACGCATAAGTACCTTATAAATTATTAAATTAAATAATCAATATAATAAATTAATCATTGAGTACAAATTTAAACAGTTGACAGTATCATAAATTGTAATTTTTTTTAATTTAATAAAATGATAAAAATGTTATATGTAATATATTTAAAAAAAATGAAGGTCTCGAACAGCTTCTAACCCGAGACCTTTTGAATAACAGTTGCATATAGCGTGCGCCTTAGCGCTCACGGTTACCGCATCTATACGCTGTTAAAATATCAGAACTTGTATTTAAGTTGTGCCTCCTGGTGTGGGGCTTACGGTTAAGGATTTATTTTTTTTAATGTTACTCATTTGAATTTTGGCCTATTTATTAATTTAGAATTTTAATTAATTTTTTTATAATTTATAAATAAAACAGAATTTGTCAGATGTTTTGAATGTAGTCATATACTTATTGTCGAGTTCGTACTTCCCGCCGGAGTAGGAACTAACCTGAAGATAGTCGAAAGATTTCGCGCATGCTTCGTATGCCAGTAATACATAGTCCATTTCTCATAAATGTTTTTTTAATCTTTTAAATAAATTTATGATTTTTTAAACATTTTAACGTTGGTTCAATTAAAAATAGAAAAGGTTCAATTAAAAATTTCAAAAATATATTTAGAAATACGTTGATTAGTATTTTTTTATTGCATATAATTAATATTTGCAGGCTGGCGTAAGGGATGTCCGACAATATTTTATTATTTAACTAACTATTTATTAATTTTTCAATGCATTTAATGCTTGAGCAAATTAAACAAAGTCTTGATTTATCTTTTGCCAGCTTGAGCTAATTAAAATACGTATTAATTTCTTTTTCTTATTTATTATGATAAATACAATAAGAACTTAAATATTCCTAAAACTTTTTTAGGACTTGTTGATTTAACAGCTGATAATAATACCAATGAAAAATAACTTGACGAATTAAAACATATTAAAATATTATCAAATTTAAAGGAATCAGAAAGAAAAAGAGCGTATAAAGAAAAAATGACAGATGAAATGAAAATAAAGGAAGCTGTAACAAAAAGAGAGGATAAGGTAAAAATGACCAATGAAATGAAAATAAAGGAAGCTAAAAGAAAAAGAGCGTATAGAGCAGAAATGACAAATGAAATGAAAATAAAGGACGCTGATAGAAAAAGAGCGGATAGAATAGAAACGACGAACGAAATGAAAATAAAGGAAGCTGAAAGAAAAAGAGCACATACAGCAGAAATGACGAATGAAATGAAAATAAAGGAAGCTGAAAAAAAAAGAGCGGATAGAGCTGAAATGAAGAATGAAATGAAAATAAAGAAAGCTGAAAGAAAAAAAGCACATAAGCAGAAATGACGAACGAAATGAAAATAAAGGAAGCTGAAAGAAAAAGAATGAAAAGAGCAAAAATGACGAATGAAATGAAAATAAAGGAAGCTGAAAGAAAAAAAGCACATAGAGCAGAAATGACGCACGAAATGAAAATAGAATTGACAAAAGAAATGAAAATAAAGGAATCTGATAGAAAACTGAAAGAAAAAAAAACGAAAAAAACAGAAATGACGAATGACATAAAGGTAAATGAAGTAAAGAAAAGTAAAATGTATTATAATAGTATGACAATACAACTAAAAACAAAACAAAATGAACATAAGAAATTAAAACAAAATAAAAGAAAAGCAAACACAGAATTAGAATATGATACGAAAGATATAAATTCAAAAATAGGTTTAATTGCAAATATAGCTTTTTTGAAAACACCATCGAATTAAATTTTTTAGGAAGTTTAAATAATCATTGTAATTTCTGTAAAGCAATACACTTCAAGAATGAAATCTCACATGATAAAAAATATACTAACTGTTGTCATAAAAATAAAATATTTTTAAATAATGATAACTCATATCCAAAAGAATTAAAAAATTTATTATTTCAAAATACTTCAATAAGTACAAATTATAAAAAAAAATATACGGGGATACAATAATTCTTTTGCATTTGCTAGTTTTGGGTCAAAATTAGTAACTTTTAATTACAAGTATTAAAGATATGTGGTCAAGTATACCATAATTCATATGCATTACATCCAAATAAAAATGAATTTCCAAAATATGGACAATTATATATAATCGACAATGAAATAGCAAATAAATATAGAGCGAAAGATTATAAAATAGATAAACCTGATATAAATTTATTAAATGAATTATGTAAGTTTCTAACAACAGATAATCCTTATGCAAAAGCATACAAAAGGATGTATCAAATAGAAAAAGAAGAGATTAACAGAGCACAAAATAATATTACACCACGTGAAGTAGTTATTGACAATTGTGCAACAAATAAGTCATATTTTGCTTCATGCAATGAAGTTGCTGCAGTATATGTAGGAATTGACGGAGAACCACCAATTGACCGTGATATTCGTATTTATCCTAAATCTGATAAACCACAGATAATAAATATTCTCAGTAAACATCTCGACCCAATGTTATATGTAATCCTACATGGAAAGAAATTCAAGAAAATTTGTTACCATATGAAACAGCTATAGATCGTCCGGATTTAATATTACGCGTTTTTAATCAAAAAGTTAAAATTTTAAAAAATGAACTTTTAAAAAAAAGTATTTTTGGAGAAGTTAAAGGTTATGTTTATGTGATAGAATTTCAAAAAAGAGGATTACCACATATGCACATGTTAATTTGGTTGCATAATGATGATAAATTATGAGATGTTGATCAAATTGATTCTCTTATAAGCGCTGAAATACCTGATGAAATTAAATATCCTATATTATACAATATAGAAAAAATAATATGATACATGGTCCTTGTGGAATGCAAAATAAACATAGTGTATGTATGAATGAAGATAAAACACGCTGTACAAAAAAGTTTCCTAAACCATATGTTGAACAAACAAATTTTAATTCAGATGGTTATCCTTCTTATCGCCGAAGAAATAATGATAATAAAATTATATATTCAAAACATAGAATTGCAGATAATAGTTTTGTCGTGCCATATAATCCATATTTATTATTATTGATAGAATGTCATATTAACATAGAAATATGTAATACAATAAAAGCTATAAAATATTTATTTAAATATTTTCATAAGGGTCCTGATACTGCTTTTGTAAAATTCACAATGGAAGTCATTAATGATGATATGGATAAAAATAATGAAGAGGTATATAATTATGATGAAATATCACAACATTTATCTACTAGATATGTATGTGCACCGGAGGCTATGTATCGTATCTTGGAATTTAAATTACATCAACAATCTTATGCTATTATAAGATTACCCTGTTCATAAAGAAAATGAACAATATATATTTTTTCAAGAAGGACAACAAAATACATTCATTGATAAAAATATAGATACAACATTAACATCATGGTTTAAATTAAATAAAGATGACGAGAATGCAAAACAATATCTATATACTGAAATTCCTTATCATTATGTTTTTAATAAAAAAATTAAAGCATGGACTAAAAGAAAACAATTTAATAAACCTATTATAAGTAGAATGTATTTCGTAAATCCAAATAAACGTGAAACATTTTTCTTACGACTATTATTATTACATGTACGAGGTGCAAAATCATTTGAAGATATCCGAACTGTAAATGGTATAGTTTACGATACGTATGAAACTGCTTGTTTATCGAGAGGTATTATTAGTACTAATGATGAGTGGGATAAATGTTTAGCAGAAGCTGCAGTATTCAAATTTCCTAAATCTATGTGCAAACTATTTGCATTTATTCTTGTATTTCAAACAGCAATTAATGCTTTCGATTTATATAATAAATATAAGATTCATTTTATGGATCCAAATTTATCAGAATTTGAGGGTGAAAAAAAAGTTTTGTATAATATTGAAAAAATCTTATTGTTACATGTAATGAAATTAAATGATTTTCATTTACCTAATATGGATAATTATGAAGTAAATAAAGAGTATGATGATGAATTAGATATACATGATCATATTAATACCTTAGAAACTTTAATAAATTCTTTAACATTTAATCAAAAGAAAATATATGATTTAATCATCAATGCAACAATTAATAATATTGGAAATAAGTATTATTTCATTGATGGTCCTGGTGGTAGTGGAAAAAGTTATTTACATAATGTAATTATTACTTATTTAATATCAATGAATATTCCTTTTCTTACAATGGCTTGGACTGGTATTGCTGCTAATTTATTAATTAATGGAAAAACTGTTCATAGTACATTTAAATTACCATTAAATATAAATGAACAATCAACATGTAATATTAGTCCTAATTCAGAATATGGTACTTACTTAAAAAATATTAAAATTATAATTTGGGATGAAATTTCAATGGTATCTAGATATGCTTTTGAAACAATTGATAAATTTTTCCGAGATGCGTGTAAAAATGATCTTCCTTTTGGAGATAAAATTATTGTAACTTCTGGAGACTTTAGACAAACACTACCAATAGTACCACATGGAAATAGAACTAAAATTATTGAAACTTGCGTCAAAAGAAGTTGTTTATGGCCATATTTTTCAAGGTTATCATTGACTGAAAATTTAAGATTGCAAAAGCCAGATACTAGTTTCAAAAAGTGGTTACTTGATATAGGAGAAAATAAAAATTTAACAAAATATGAATTAAAAAACAATGTCAAAGAAATACCAACACAATTCATTTGTGATAACAATTTAATAACAGAAATCTTTGGAGATAAGATATATCCTAATGATCCAACATTAAAAAATAAAGTAATATTATCGCCTTTAAATTCTAATGTATTAAAACTTAATGAAGATATAGTAGAAAAAATTGATGGATGTAGTTATACATTTTATAGTGATGATAGAGTAGAAAGTGATGATAATGATACATTACAAGAATCAATCCCAACAGAATTTTTAAATTCATTAACACCCAATGGATTACCTCCACATAAATTAATATTAAAAAAGGGTGCAATAGTTAGTTCTTTGCGAAATTTAGATATCAATGGTGGACTATGTAATGGAACAAGAATGATAATCAAGGATATAAAACAGTATGTTATAACAGTAGAAATAATTACAGGTAAAATTGCTGGCCAGATAATATTATTACCACGTATTGATTTATATCCATCATCAGAAGAAATTCCGTTTCATATGATAAGAAGACAATTTTCAATAAGACTTAGCTTTGCTATGACTATAAACAAAGCTCAAAGTCAATCCTTTGACAAAGTTGGTTTATATTTAAATAATCCTGTTTTTAGTCATGGTCAATTATACGTAGCTTTATGAAGAACAACATCAAAGGATAATTTAAAAGTATTTATAGATAATAAATCTATTAATAAAAATGATAATATAATAAAATATAGAAATAAAAAACTTATCCTCAGTGAAAAAGCAAAAATTTATACAAAAAATGTAGTTTATTCAGAAATATTTGAATATTAATTTTATATATATATATTGTAACGGTAAGCGAGTTACCGATCAGGTAAGCAACGCGAAAGAGGAGATACAGCGCGGCGCGCGCAGAAAACGCGCGCGAGAATCGTGCGCAAGAGAGTATCGTGAGAGAGTTCGCGCGCGATCGACAACAACACGGTGTTGGTGACCGGTGTTTGTTTTTACGGGATAAACGAGCGAAAGGACTGTTGTGCGTTGTGTGTGGGTGTGAGAAGCTTCTCCCCACTAACCTCCACGTCGACGGGTGCAGCAGCACATCTCACGGACAGTGAGAAAAGGAGGCTCGGCGAAGCCCACCTTCTCGACCGTTGGAGAGAGAGAGAGAGACATATACGAGGACGAGCTCTCTCTCAATAGCACAGCCTTTTCCCTGCCGAAGCGAGATATTCAGATACGCGGTAAGTGGTGCACCACATTTAGACCCGCGTGTCTATCTAATTTCCGTGTCCCGATTTACCTGGTACGGTCCAGGTGAGGAAGCGTTCCTCCTTTCCCCCTCTCGTGACAATACCCGCACGGATAGAAAGGTCGGTGGTTCGCGGGAACCACTTCACGAGAGAAGGCGCGCGTGACGTAGTAAGCTTCTACGTAAAAGCTCTCTACGTCAGTGATTCATACGTCATACGGTGTGACGTATGCCATCAGGTTAAGCAGCCGATCATATCCGGATCGGTTGCTCGTAATCGACTGTTAAATAGATTTTAACCGATTCTTTTCGCGCTGACCTCGGGGGTAGTCATCGGTACGACTCCCCGCAAATTGTTAAAGTTTATTCGTTCATAATTTATTAATATTTAATTGTTAATTTAATAAATTGACTCGGCGAGACTATCTTTCTCGCCGATTAACAATAATATCGATTGTTGATAGTATTTTACCGGTTAACGTCCTATCCTACGAATACCGCCCTCTCCGGTGTTTATCCTAGTTGGCAATTTTGGGCATAGGGCCCAACACACGGTATATAAGTCAAACGGAGTGTTTGACGTTGTTAACGGCATTGCACGGGAATCAAAGGGATTCCCGGCCGCATCGTGGGACTGCACACTTAAGGTTGGTAAGTTGGGACAGATTGGGCCTAACCGTGGGCCTTACATATCCCCAGTACCCACCCCGTTACAACTGGCGCCCAATACGTGTGGATTTTGGATACAGGACATCGGAAAAATCAACAAGCACGATATAGTTGTTCAATTGTTAATAACATTGTTAATTAACAATTGGATAACTCGCGAACAATAACGAGGTCAGCAGTCGCGTTTCGAAATTCTGAAGCATATTTCGGTACTCTTTCGTTCCCCCTCGAGGCGGGATTTGTTTATTAACAAATAGAATTGTTATAAACAAATAAAAAATTTTTTATAACAAATAAAATTTTTTTTTATTTTTCTCGTCTCGACTACTGAGTAGTAGACACAGGAAATTGGTTCCTGGTCGAACATAGGTGGCGCCACTAGAAAAAGGTCGCACAAATAGGAAATTTGGTGGGTTTTCGAACGGAATCGATAGACCGACCAACGTTACTTGGAAATTGGGTAGTTTGGACCAAACCAAGTAACTAGCGCCACCTAGAGGAACGAAAGAACGCGACACAGCGCGACATAACCTGGTGGCAATTAATCGGTCTAAAGAAATTGTTTGTAAGTGTATGCAAGGTTTAACTGGTTTTTGCTGGCACAAAACAGGAAGCTTATAACCTGGCTCAGACCTTTACAAATTGTATTGTAGGTTATATTTTTGTAAGAGGTCAAGCGCGCGGTAACTTAAATTATTTAATTTATTTATTTATTGATTTATTTATTAATATTTATATAGTACCGTTAAGTAGCGCAAGGTAAGAGCCAGGCAGTAGTTTATCGTAAATTTATTAGCAAATTTGTTAAAAATAGTTTAAACTCGGTAGTGCTTCCTGATCAAAGTAAGACAGGACTTACTTTTGGCATCCGGTTTTGTGCTTTAGCGGTTAGCTTAGGTAGAAGCAAAACCCAGTTACGCGGATTGGACATTTGGCAAGTAACGCCAAAGTTAAATATTCGACAGCATATAACCTTGCACACACATAGTGCGTCAAGCCAGCGAGGCTACTTACTGTTATACGTATAAACGACGCTACAACTGAAGATGGCCGCTCAGCAGAAAGACGTCGATAGTCAAATCGACGCATGGATTGAGACGCTCACCCGGGAGCAAATCGAACTACACCTGGACGCCTTGAACCTAAAATCGGCAGGCTCGGTTCATAGGAAAGCCGAGCGACTCCACCAGTGGCTATTAGGAAATTATTCGGCCCAGGAGTTTAACCAGGAGGAAGACGAAGCCACAGCAGTTCGCAGCCGTCTCCAACGGAGAAATAGGTGGCTGCAGATGCTAGGTGAACATCAAGACGAGGAGTCTGATGAACCTAGCCCAGATCAGGAAGTGTATCTGGTACTGCGGGAGAACGCTGCGGTTAAAGATAACCTGCACAGGACGGTGCAGGATTTCGATGACGTCGAGCTAGATGAAACGACGTCAGCCGCGACCAATACAGAGCCTCAACCCGAACGAGAGGAAGAATGGCTGTCATTGGTCTCAGAAGAGGGAAACATTTTTAAAATCCCTCGATCGTTCTCCCAGACCTTGGTGCAGCTTATCAAAAAAGTGAATGACCTCACTGTAAAGGTAGATAAGCTGATGTCCGAGCGCACTCAAACCGCTCACAGCACGAGATTGGACGGTGCCAACCAATCTCACCATGTGCAATTTCAGGACACATATACGTGTTATGGTCCTGATGTGAGCGAGATAGGTGAGGCGCAAGTAAATGGCGAGCAACAACGCGCAAGCGCCCCTCAGTCTAAGCCTGATGGAGCTTGGAAGGGGGGGAATGCGCGCGAATCCCAGAGGATTCCTCAAGCGCGCAGCTCGCCAAACAGGGATCGGACATTCTCAACACCAAGCTTTTCGACGTCATCGAGGTTGAATGGGACACCTCGAGACGTCGGCGGCATTGTGAGGAAGTGGCAGGTCAAGTTCTCTGGCGACAAGAGCCAGAGCATCGACGCCTTCCTGACCAGGATCGAGGATTGCAGGATCCTGGCTAACCTGTCAGAGGACGAGTTATTGCCGTCACTCTCGGAACTTCTGACAGACACTGCCGCCACGTGGTACCAGAACGAGAAACACAAGTGGCACTCCTGGCAAGATTTCGTGACTTCGGCTAAACGTTGGTACGGAATGAGCCAACGTTTCCAGCAGAGGATCATCGCCGAGTCCAACGCACGGACTCAAGGACCCGATGAACCGGTTAGGGACTATATGACGTGCTCTATCGCAATAATGCGAAAGATAGTCCCTACGCCGACTGAAGCGCAGCAGCTCGATCATTTGTATCGGAACATGCTGCCACAGCTTCAACGGCTGTTCAAGAGAGCGGAAGTGAGCTCAATTGAGCAAATGCTGGACCTCGCCACGGAAGCGGAGCAGACGATAGAAGGTGAAAAAGTATATCGTCCACCACCTACGGAGGAAGGGTCTCTGCTTCCTGAGATGGCGTATAAGCCGAAGCGGAAAAAAGGTTCGCCGAAGGCTAAGGTAGCGGCTGCTGAGGTAAGCCCAGGCAAACCAAGCGAGCCAGACGTCGTCGACCGCATCGCAAAGATGCTGGAGGATGCGCTGCGGCCCATCGTCTCCCAATTGGCGTCGACGACCCGACAGTCCCGTAGGAGAAGCCCAAGGTCTGGCTCTCCTAAGAAAGGCTCGCCTGCCAACCGATCTCCGAAGAGTAGGAGGTCTGGCAGACCTAATGGCCCGAGTAAGAGTTTCGGACACCGGCAGGAGAAGAAGAGTGATAGTCCACAGAGGGAAAAAGTGAAGGAACAGCCGAAAAAACAGAATGGGCTCAACTTTCGATCCGACTAAGCCTCTTACCTGCAAGGGCTGTGGGAAAATTGGATATTCCCTCAGGTACTGTCCGGTGTGCTCGGGAAACGCCAAAGGGAGCGGTTAACAGGGACGAAAACCGCGACCCAAGAGCTTGAGTCCCCGCTGTCCCAGGTGAGTTCGGGACAGGCCCGCTCCAACCGAGAGTATGGTCCAGAGAGGAGCGGAAATGGGCCTCAAAAGGAGGAACGGTCCCAAGAAGCAAGCAGACCAACCTCATCCTATAAACCAGAGGATGAGAGTCGTTGGTGGCTTCTCGTGGAAATTGGGGGCTTTCGTATAAGAGCCTTATACGATCCCGGAGCTTCCACGACCGTGATGGGACCCAGCGGTCTGCAAATCGCCGCGGCATTGGGCAAGGAGCTCATTGTGGCGAACGCCGGACGCGTCAAGATGGCGGATGGTAGTTACCAACCGCTAAACGGTCACGTGATCTTACCTTTCACTGTCGGGAAGGAGACACGTGAAATAAGGGTAGCGATCATACCAAATCTTGACGCCGAGTGCTACGTAGGAGTAAATTTCGTACGAGCATTCAGAGCCATATTGGATCCGGATAGCGACCGCCTGTTCCTCAAAGACAGCAAGCAGCAGATCCACCTCGAAGTTGCTGGAATAGGGGGTATGGCCACCCTCTCGTCCGCTGGGATAGCGGACGCAACCGAGGCAGAAAGGGAAGAGCTGCGAGAGCTTGTAAGCAAAGTGCTGTCTAATACTTCTCCCAAAATCGGGCGAACCCAACTCATCGAGCACTCGATTGACGTGGGATCAGCTCGCCCGATAAAGCAGAAGTATTACCCGGTGTCGGAGAAGATCCAGGAGGAGATGCACCGCCAGGTCCGAGAGATGCTAGATTTAGAGATCATAGAGCCGTCGGACAGCGGTTGGTCAAGCCCCGTGGTGATGGTACGCAAGGAGAACGGATCACGTCGGTTTTGCATTGACTTTAGGAAAGTCAATGCGCTAACGAAACCAGACGCTTATCCCCTCCCGTTCATGCAGGATATCTTGCGCAAGCTGAAGAGATGTCGGTACATTAGTACTCTGGACATGAACTCAGCGTATCATCAAATACCTCTCCAGAAGGAATCGCGTCCTTATACGGCTTTCACAGTCCCGGGGATGGGACTGTATCAGTTTAAGCGGATGCCGTACGGATTGGCATACGCCGGCGCGACCTTCCAACGCATGATTGACCAAGTGGTTGGTCCTGATCTCGAGCCCAATGCCTTTTCTTACCTCGATGACATTATCATAGTCACCGAGACATTTGAAGGGCACAAGAAGTATCTCGAGATGGTGCTGAAAAGACTGACCGAAGCTAACTTGACAGTGAATAAGGACAAGTGTGTCTTTTGTCAAGATGAGGTAAGATATCTTGGCGTGCTGGTCAACAGGGATGGAATTCGTCCCGACCCAGCCAAGACAGAGCCTATAAGGATTTATCCGGCTCCCAAGAACCTCAAACAGCTTCGACGATTCCTCGGCATGGCGTCGTGGTATCGGCGTTTTATGCCGGATTACGCCACGATTGCCGAGCCACTTACCCGTCTAACAAAGAAGAACCAAGGGTACGAGTGGTTAGATGAACAGGAACAAGCCTTTCAGCAACTGAAGGCCCTGATCATGACTGCTCCAGTTCTTCAACGTCCCAGTGCAGATGGACTGTTTAGCCTGCACACGGACGCGAGCGATACCGGCATAGGAGCCGTGCTCGTCCAAGAGATAGACGGAGAGGAAAGAGTCATTGAGTTTGCCAGTCGCATTCTCACAGCACCCGAGAAGAATTATAGCGTTACGGAGAGGGAATGCTTGGCCGTGGTCTGGGCTATTAATAAGTTCAGACCTTACATCGAAGGGTACCACTTCAAAGTGATAACGGATCACAGTAGTCTTCGCTGGTTGTGTAATATGAGAAATCCAACCAGCCGACTAGCGAGATGGGCTTTAGAGCTTCAAGCTCATGACTTTGTCGTCGAGCACAGAAAAGGAGCTCTGCATCACGTTCCCGATGCCCTATCTCGCATGTATGAAGACGACGAGCCTACCGTAGCAGCAATGTCGTGGGCTCAAACTACTGAAGATCCTTGGTACCTAGACTGGATCAAGAACGTTTCCGACAGACCCCGTGATTTCCCCGACTGGAAAATAGTTGGAGGAAATCTATACATCTATCGCCCCGACAAGGAGTTAGAGGAAGTGATGGATGACGAGCAAGCATGGAAGCTGGTCGTACCCGTAGAGAATCGACACTCTATTCTGAGAGAGTGTCACGATGACCCCTCAGCTGGCCATCTCGGAAGGGAAAAGACATTCGCCCGCGTGGCCCAAAACTATTATTGGCCACGGTTTTACGCAGAAGTTGCGGATTACGTCAGGCGATGTCAAGTGTGCCAGCAATGTAAGGTCGAGCAACGTGCTCCCTCAGGGTTAATGGGTCACCGTCAATCGGACAGACCATGGCAGGTGGTAGCAGGAGATATCACTGGCCCGCTTCCACGCTCTAGCCGAGGATACGAATACATCCTAGTATTCCAGGATTTATTCACGCGCTGGATTGAAGCAATCCCGATAAGAAAAGCTAACGCGAAGACGATAGTCCGCGAGCTTCACGAACGAGTGATTAACCGGTTCGGCACCCCGGAAGTATTTCATTCGGACAACGGGACCGAGTTTAAAAATAAACTCGTAGACGAATACCTTGAATCTAAGGGAGTGTATCATTCGACGACACCCCCTTATCACGCACAGGCCAATCCTGTCGAGAGGGCCAATCGGACCCTTAAGACAATGGTGGCGTCGTATATCCAGGATAAGCACAGCGACTGGGACGACAAGCTGCCAGAGTTAGTCTTTGCACTAAACACAGCAGTGCAAAGTTCTACTGGATGGAGCCCGGCTATGCTGAACTATGGTCGCCAACCCGAGGCGCCTAGTACAGCTCGTCGAGAGCAAGACCGGCTTGCCCAGCAACAGTTTGAGTTCCGTCGCCTGCAGGATTGGAACGACAAAATCAAACAGTTGCCAAGACTGCACGAGAACGCAAGTCGTCAGTCGGCTGCCAGCAAGGCCCGGCAAGCCGAAATCTTCAACTCACGACGGAGGCCAGCGGAATTCGAGGTAGGAGATCTGGTGTGGAAACGCAACCGGATCCTCTCGTCCAGCGCACAAGGTATCTCGGCTAAGCTTGCTCCGAAATATACAGGGCCATATCTGATCATCAGTAGGAAAGGTATGAATACGTATGTCATACAAGATGATCAAGGGGACCAAGAAGAATCTCATATAGAGCATCTGAAGAGATACGTCCCCGAAGATGATGCTGAACCAACGATGAAGATCAACGTGAGCAACCTCAACCGCCGAGGGATCAACAGGTGAAGTGCGACCCACCTGTAGCGAGCGAATACTCCCCTGCGAGGGAGAATAATGCGAGCGAGTCCCCTGGCGAGGGAACTCGGTGTAATCCGCGCAAGACGTCGCGTACGTCTTTAGATAGGTCCCGCGTTACCAGACGACAGCGTGGTCGTCCTCGGAAAGCAACCGCGACCGTAAAGCGCCGATCACCCATAGAGCGGTCTGCCAATGCAGATTCTGAACCGGTTCCTCCGAGACGAGGACGAGGGCGTCCTCCAGGCTCACGACCGAAGCGGACGTAAAGCGCCAGCAGCGGCCGAAGGCTGAGGCGGCCTTCAAAGAGGCTGCCTTTGAATACAGATTAACCTGTAGCCCCTGCCTTCATCGAGCGGAACGGGAGGTTCTGACGAACCTAGGTGTCCGCTCTGCCGCTGCAAGGAGATCAAGCGTCTGGATCAGTTTCCTCGCGTCCTGATAAACCTGATCAAGAGTAACTTGTTAACCCTCTTTCCCGTTCCTTGAGGAACAGAGTCCACATACAGAGTATGTGGAATCTGGAAGGGGGGTGTAACGGTAAGCGAGTTACCGATCAGGTAAGCAACGCGAAAGAGGAGATACAGCGCGGCGCGCGCAGGAAACGCGCGCGAGAATCGTGCGCAAGAGAGTATCGTGAGAGAGTTCGCGCGCGATCGACAACAACACGGTGTTGGTGACCGGTGTTTGTTTTTACGGGATAAACGAGCGAAAGGACTGTTGTGCGTTGTGTGTGGGTGTGAGAAGCTTCTCCCCACTAACCTCCACGTCGACGGGTGCAGCAGCACATCTCACGGACAGTGAGAAAAGGAGGCTCGGCGAAGCCCACCTTCTCGACCGTTGGAGAGAGAGAGAGAGACATATACGAGGACGAGCTCTCTCTCAATAGCACAGCCTTTTCCCTGCCGAAGCGAGATATTCAGATACGCGGTAAGTGGTGCACCACATTTAGACCCGCGTGTCTATCTAATTTCGTGTCCCGATTTACCTGGTACGGTCCAGGTGAGGAAGCGTTCCTCCTTTCCCCCTCTCGTGACAATACCCGCACGGATAGAAAGGTCGGTGGTTCGCGGGAACCACTTCACGAGAGAAGGCGCGCGTGACGTAGTAAGCTTCTACGTAAAAGCTCTCTACGTCAGTGATTCATACGTCACACGGTGTGACGTATGCCATCAGGTTAAGCAGCCGATCATATCCGGATCGGTTGCTCGTAATCGACTGTTAAATAGATTTTAACCGATTCTTTTCGCGCTGACCTCGGGGGTAGTCATCGGTACGACTCCCCGCAAATTGTTAAAGTTTATTCGTTCATAATTTATTAATATTTAATTGTTAATTTAATAAATTGACTCGGCGAGACTATCTTTCTCGCCGATTAACAATAATATCGATTGTTGATAGTATTTTACCGGTTAACGTCCTATCCTACGAATACCGCCCTCTCCGGTGTTTATCCTAGTTGGCAATTTTGGGCATAGGGCCCAACACACGGTATATAAGTCAAACGGAGTGTTTGACGTTGTTAACGGCATTGCACGGGAATCAAAGGGATTCCCGGCCGCATCGTGGGACTGCACACTTAAGGTTGGTAAGTTGGGACAGATTGGGCCTAACCGTGGGCCTTACATATCCCCAGTACCCACCCCGTTACAATATATATTATTTTTTCATTGTCTAAATACATACATATATATAAATGTATTAAGAATTATAATATACTTATAAATATGTTATTGACTGAATATTGGCTGTGAAATCGCCATCTTGATTTATTCAAACTTATTATTACATATAAATAATTAATAAATAACTTTAATATTAATTATCATAAATTGACTGAATATTGGCTGAGAAATCGCCATCATGATTTATTTAAACTTATTATATATTACATGAATAATTAAAAAAAAATAAACTTATTATTAATGGTTGTGTATTGACTGAATATTGGCTGAGAAATCGCCAACATAATTTATTCAAACTTATTTTTTGAAATAAATAATTCAAAAATAAACTTATTATTAATTGTTCTAAATTGACTAAATATTGGCTAAGTAATCGCCATCATAATGAAATAATAAACTTATGATTTGTTATGATTGACTAATTATGAGTTGTTACGAAATGATTAAATATTGGCTAAGAAATCGCCAACATAATTAAATAATTAAAAATAAACTTATTATTAATTGTTATAAATTGACTAATTATGAGTTGTTACGAAATGATTAAAATATTGGCTGAGAAATCGTCATCATAATTAAATAATTAAAAAATAACTTATTATTAATTGTTATAAAATTGACTGAATATGAGTTTTTACGAAATGATTAATATTGGCTGAGAAATCGCATCACAATTAATAATTAAAAAAAAACTTATTATTAATTGTTATAAATTGACTAATTATGAGTTGTTACGAAATGATTAAATATTGGCTGAGAAATCGCCATCATAATTAAATAATTAAAAAATAAACTTATCATTATATAACTTATGAAATCACCAACATGTTTTTCAAACTTATTATTAGATATATAAATAATTTAATAAATAACTTAATTAATTGTCGGGTGTAACACGGTAAGCGAGTTCCCGATTCAGGTAAGCAACGCGAACGAGGAGATACAGCGCGGCGCGCGCATAGGAAAACGCGCGCGCGCGAATCGTGCGCAAGAGAGTATCGTGAGAGAGTTCGCGCGCGATCGAAACAAAAACGGTGTTGGTGACGGTGTTTGTTTTGTACGGGATAAACGAGCGAAAGGACTGTTGTGCGTTGTGTGTGGGTGTGAGAAGCTTCTCCCCACTAACCTCCACGTCGACGGGTGCAGCAGCACATCTCACGGACAGTGAGAAAAGGAGGCTCGGCGAAGCCCACCTTCTCGACCGTTGGAGAGAGAGAGAGAGACATATACGAGGACGAGCTCTCTCTCAATAGCACAGCCTTTTCCCTGCCGAAGCGAGATATTCAGATACGCGGTAAGTGGTGCACCACATTTAGACCCGCGTGTCTATCTAATTTCCGTGTCCCGATTTACCTGGTACGGTCCAGGTGAGGAAGCGTTCCTCCTTTCCCCCTCTCGTGACAATACCCGCACGGATAGAAAGGTCGGTGGTTCGCGGGAACCACTTCACGAGAGAAGGCGCGCGTGACGTAGTAAGCTTCTACGTAAAAGCTCTCTACGTCAGTGATTCATACGTCATACGGTGTGACGTATGCCATCAGGTTAAGCAGCCGATCATATCCGGATCGGTTGCTCGTAATCGACTGTTAAATAGATTTTAACCGATTCTTTTCGCGCTGACCTCGGGGGTAGTCATCGGTACGACTCCCCGCAAATTGTTAAAGTTTATTCGTTCATAATTTATTAATATTTAATTGTTAATTTAATAAATTGACTCGGCGAGACTATCTTTCTCGCCGATTAACAATAATATCGATTGTTGATAGTATTTTACCGGTTAACGTCCTATCCTACGAATACCGCCCTCTCCGGTGTTTATCCTAGTTGGCAATTTTGGGCATAGGGCCCAACACACGGTATATAAGTCAAACGGAGTGTTTGACGTTGTTAACGGCATTGCACGGGAATCAAAGGGATTCCCGGCCGCATCGTGGGACTGCACACTTAAGGTTGGTAAGTTGGGACAGATTGGGCCTAACCGTGGGCCTTACATATCCCCAGTACCCACCCCGTTACAATATATATTATTTTTTTCATTGTCTAAATACATACATATATATAAATGTATTAAGAATTATAAATATACTTATAAATATGTTATTGACTGAATATTGGCTGTGAAATCGCCATCTTGATTTATTCAAACTTATTATTACATATAAATAATTAATAAATAACTTTAATATTAATTATCATAAATTGACTGAATATTGGCTGAGAAATCGCCATCATGATTTATTTAAACTTATTATATATTACATGAATAATTAAAAAAAAATAAACTTATTATTAATGGTTGTGTATTGACTGAATATTGGCTGAGAAATCGCCAACATAATTTATTCAAACTTATTTTTTGAAATAAATAATTCAAAAATAAACTTATTATTAATTGTTCTAAATTGACTAAATATTGGCTAAGTAATCGCCATCATAATGAAATAATAAACTTATGATTTATTGTTATGAATTGACTAATTATGAGTTGTTACGAAATGATTAAATATTGGCTAAGAAATCGCCAACATAATTAAATAATTAAAAAATAAACTTATTATTAATTGTTATAAATTGACTAATTATGAGTTGTTACGAAATGATTAAATATTGGCTGAGAAATCGTCATCATAATTAAATAATTAAAAAATAAACTTATTATTAATTGTTATAAATTGACTGAATATGAGTTTTTACGAAATGATTAAATATTGGCTGAGAAATCGCCATCATAATTAAATAATTAAAAAATAAACTTATTATTAATTGTTATAAATTGACTAATTATGAGTTGTTACGAAATGATTAAATATTGGCTGAGAAATCGCCATCATAATTAAATAATTAAAAAATAAACTTATCATTATATAACTTATGAAATCACCAACATGTTTATTCAAACTTATTATTAGATATATAAATAATTAATAAATAAACTTATTATTAATTGTTCTAAATTGACTGAATATCGGCTGAGAAATCGCCATCATAATTAAATAATTAAAAAATAAACTTATTATTAATTAGTTTATTATTAATTAGAGACATAACAATATTGTATTTTATATATATGAATTAACTAAATGTGACTAAAAATCGTCACAATATTTTATTCAAACTTATTATTAGATTTAAATAATTAAAAAATATAATTATAAACTTATTATAGGAATTATTATGAATTGACTAAATATAATTGTTACGTAATGATTAAATATTGGCTGAGAAATCGCCATCTTAATTTGTACAACCATTTGTAATGTGAGTGTTAATATTGATAATTTTATTCTGAATAATAACAACAATCTCAACTCTGTCCGCGCGGGGTGTCCTGTCCCCGTATGCGGCGCGTCCCCCGGGTGGCGGATGGGGGAATGCTCGTCACGCTTGCGTGAAGGGTAGAGGTGAAACAAAATAGCCTCCGTGGACCAAACAGTTGAAGAAGGATGATGAGCAAGCGAATGGAATACCTAATACCCCAAGCGGGCAGCTCCAAACTAGGAGTCAATCCCGCCGTCGGTTCCGATCGGGTGAAAGCCCCGGTGGCCGGCGCTGGCCTCACGGATTTTGGGGGAGGCCACCAAGCGCTTCGTTCTACGAACACGTCAGAGGTGGGGCCCTCGAAAGAAAACCCCCAACAGCAGCCGTCGTTACAGATGTTGAGTGTTGCATCCGCAAACAGGTTAAGAAGCGGCAGCGTTACCAGCCTTGGTAGTGCCATCAGTGGCATCTCTGCCTATAGTAAGGAATCTCAAGAGGAGATCGAAATATTCCGCAAGGAATACGAGAAGGTAGAGAAGGCGCAGGAGGACATCGACTCAACTTACGACCATCTAAAGAACGAACTCCAGGCTATGTTGGCCGCTTGTGCAAAGCAGCCTAACATCTCCATGGTCGTCAAGACAGGGCTGAAGACCGTAGACACTCTTGTACAAGAGTTCTACGGGAAAACCAAAAAGATGTTTTCGGCAGTCGACGATTACAAGTGCCAAGTCGAGGATTATCGAGTTGGTCACGAGAATCGTCGGCGGCCTAAGAGAAGAGGCATTATAGCTAAAGCCGTCTTTACGGCTACAGCTAGAATGCAGGCTCAAAAGAGAAGTAGAGAGGGCCCCCAAAGCCTCCCTGAGGTCTCTAAGAGCCGCAAGAAGAAGAAGCCTCGGAAGGAGGTACCACCACGTGGCACGGACAAGGAGCAATCCAAGTCCGCGTCAGTGGCGGGGAAAAAGCCGACAGTCAAGTCGGGACAGGCGCCTCTTGATAGGAGAAAGCGCCAGATGGCGCCGGTATCCACCCTGGTGGTAACTGTCGCGAGGGACCGTACGTTCGCTGAAGTCTTGGGGAAGCTCCGAAAGGAAGTCAACCCGGACGACAGCGGCGCCCAGGTTCTGAGCGTACGGCCAACAGGGCGGGGAGATGTCCTGCTCCGGCTGGGCAAGAAGACGGACGCAACAGCATTCGCTGAGAAAGTCCGTACGGCTACGAAAGGGATGGGAGAAGTTAGGATCCGAGATCGAAGGGTGACCCTGGAGATCAGAGACCTGGACGCTCTCACAACGAGGGACGAAGTGGTAGCGGCCCTAGATAAAGTTCTCGCGTCTCCGCCTGAGAGCCGAGAGGTGACGCTTTTGGGCCTAAACCGCAGTCAACAGAAGACAGCCATCGTGAAGCTGGATCACGAGAGCGCTGACAGGCTGAAGTCGATGCGGCATCTCTGCGTCGGCTTCGTAAGCTGTCGCGTTCGGGATCGAGTCTTGGTCGAGAGGTGCTATCGGTGCCTAGACTTCGGCCACACGAAACGGAATTGTAAGGGAGTGGACAGGTCCTCGTCGTGCTACAAGTGCGGCGAGCCTGGACACAACCTTAAGAATTGCAAGAGCGCTCCCAAATGTTTTCTTTGTCCATCAAAGGATGCTGAGGGAGTGTCTCACGTGGCGGGGTCCGGAGCCTGTGCCACCTTTAGGCGCGCGCTCGATACCGCCCGAAAGGCCGCTTCACGATAAGTGGCAGTCTCAACGTGGGAGGATAGAATAAGGAACGGATGACGCATGTCACAAGACACGCCTCCCAGCTTGAAGTAATGTGAAAAACAGTTCCGGGCTGGGCAGGTGAAAGCGTTGGGTTTGGAGTTTTAGCCGGTAAGAATCCGGCACTGGCGACGAGTGCGGACCCTCGTCGTCGTCTTATGTAAGATTTCTCCAGTTTCCCACGAAAAAAAAAAAAAAAAAAAAAAAAAAAAAAAAAAAAAAAAAATCTCAACTCTGTAAAACACTGAGAGCAAATGGATTACACATGAAATTCTCTCCTTCATCCACTACCTCTTCCTCTTGTGAATAATAATTATCATTATCGTTATGAATAATAACATAATAATTAAAATAATAATAATTATAATTATCATTATCATTATTATGAATAATCCGAGGATTTTGAAGAGTCCCGCACCTCGGCAATAAATTGATTTCCCTCCCTCTTAAAAAAAAAAAAAAAATCATTATGATTATTATTATCATTATCATTATCATTATCATTATAATTATCATTATAATTATCATTATGTTTATCATTATGATTATCATTATCATTATCATTATTAATAATAATAATAATTATTATAATAATAATAATTATTATTATTAATATCATAATCATAATCCCCTCTCTCCCTCCCACTATCTCCCTCTCTCTGGCACGTAACAAAGCACACATGCGCTCAATACGTATCGTCTGACGGGGAGGGGGCGCGAAGCAGCCGGGCATATATAAACTCCGCGCGCACTCACGAGATCCAGTGTGTTCTGCACACTGACGAGTACCATGACTTATCAGTCATGGAAGCTCTCTCTCTCTCCTTCTCTCTCTCTCTCTCTCTCTCTCCTTCTCTCTCTCTCTCTCTCCCCCCTCTCTCTCCCTCTCTCTCTCTCCCTCTCTCTCTCTCTCTCTCTCTCTCTCTCTCTCTCTCTCTCTCTCTCTCTCTCTCTCTCTCTCTCTCTCTCTCTCTCTCTCTCTCACTCGTTCTCTCTCTCTCTCTCACTCGTTCTCTCTCTCGCTCGCTCGTTCTCTCTCTCGCTCTCTCGTTCTCTTTCTCGCTCGCTCGTTCTCTCTCTCGCTCGCTCGTTCTCTCTCTCTCGCTCTCCCGCTCTCGGACGGACGGACGGACGGACAGAAACAAAATTTTAATATAATAATAGATATGGATTAATATAATTTGGAATACACCGTTAATTCACGTATTAATTCAATTATTTTTTGGTCGAAATTTTTATTCTAAAATAGATGCTACTTATGGTTATTGGCAGGTGCTATTGCATGTTAATGCACGTGTTTTAACGGCATATAGGTACAAAAATGTTTTATATCTATTTACACAGGTCCCGTTTGGTTTATAAAACGCCGGAAATGCATTTATTCGAGCTTTACGTGTAGCTTTGGAGGACAATACAATATCTCATAAAATAGATTTTAACCTTTTGGCTGCCAGTATTTGAACCTTTAATCTTCTCCTTAAAAGTTACCAAATTAGTGTCTTGTATCATGGTATCAGCTAAATACAAAGTTCATGTCAGAGGTCAACCTTATATATAGGCTTTCAGGCAGGGAACAATAAACAAAAAATTTTATATCGTAAAATTTTTTTTTATCGTCAAACTTGCCAAAATCATGACTCTATAGGTTTTTTGAGATCGCTGAGTACGAATCTTGGGTCAGATTTAATCAATTCATGTTAGGGGACACTAATCCCCCCCATGCCCCAATTTCTTCTTATATTTCCGAAAAAAATGAAATTTTTCAACTCTTCTTTAGAATTACCCAGGGCTAACGACGTGGACATAGAGAGTGTTTTGTAGCTCTTCTTTTTCCGTATTTTTTGTATTTTTTTGTACTTTTTATTTTTATATTTTTTGCTGAATTTCTCTTTTTGATTATTACTATTTTTAGTTCAAGTACTTTATTATTGTTACATATTATTTTTTTTTATAAAATTGTCATGAATCAAGACAGAAATTTTTTCATATGATAAATTTCTTATCTTGGTTATACAACAGAAATGACACTGATGCTGCTCTGCTTTCTTAGGAAATTGATTACCGGTGAATCTAAGGTAATCTGTTTTACACGTATGTTCACAGTTTATCAAATCAAGCTTCAATAAACCTCTTAATACGTCTAAACGGAAGTTAGGATAAGAAAGTGGGCCAGTATGCATTTTGTATAATTTATGGGTATTACGTAATACAAAAGCGACAAAACAAAAAAATGATTTTCGATACAATTCATCTCGACATCACTTATCTGTTCCAGTATAGATAATAAATCTTAACAAAAATGCAGTATCAAAATCTACTAATTCAAAAAATGTAATGCCAAAGCGGTATTTTTTCAAGGGCAAAAATTGTTGGAACTTTAGTCTTCCCTTCTATAACATCAAACTCTCATCAGTACAAAGGTTTTTTTTCAGGGTTTATGGTAGAGGAAAATTTTTTATTTTAAAAATCAATTATAGGTTTGATTTTTTTCAAAGGGTGACTTAAAATTTCTTCATTATTTGAAAAATGTTAATAATGTAAAATTTGGAGATATCTATTACTGGTTATTATCTGTCCAATGATTGGAGTAGATAATAGTGGATCTGTACTCCAATAATTTAGTATATTACCTTTGATGATATGTCCCATATTCAATATTTATATCTTTCCACGATACCATATTTTTACGCAATGATTCAGGATTTTGTTGTTGATATAGATTAGTTTGTTCAATAATCAAGTTCAATATTGTTGAATCGAAAAAATAATCAAAATAATCTATAGATTCTTTTCCTGCTATAGAAATATTCTCACAGATTTTTTTTACAATTCAGAAATCAAATTTTATAACAATACTTATATTAAATATTAATAATTAATAAATAATTAATATTAAAAATTAATATATAATATAAATAATTAATAAATATAAGTTATATTGAAGAATCGGAATTTAGGAAGGTGGGAGTTGGGATCTTCTCGACATTAATTTATCAAATTTGACTCCAGATTTGTGATCAGCGACTCTAAGAACTCTCACGGTAAAATTTTCACCGATTTAAAAAAAAATAAAAAAATTAGGGCGTTTGTGAGGAGGGGGGTTGGGGCCCTTCCAATGGGAATTTATCAAATTTGATCTTATAAGGTTCGTGAACCGCGATTCTAAAAGTAACATCAGTCACGTTTTTACCAAGTTGCAACCATATCATACATTGCGTCTTTGGGCCTTTGGGAGGGGGAGAGTTGGGGACCCTTCATACGAATTTACCAAATCTGACACCGGATTCGTGATCAGCGACCTCGGAAACCTTCAGAGTGACAATTTTACCAAGTTTCAGAAATACGAAAAAAGGGCATTTGTGTAGGAGGGGGGGGGGGATTGGCCCCCCAGACATGAATTGGTCGAACACAGTACTAAATGATAAATAATATACACTTCAAGTAAACTGAAAATACTTTTTAAGAGTCACATTTATGTTCATATCATTAAACATCCATCTTCATAATTATTACATTTTTTCTTATTTATTATTAACCAGAGTTACATAGAAAACATATATGGCACAAAAGTATTGTATACATACACAATTCCTACAAAACATTTCACTCGCAGTTACAGTGATACGCAATTATTTTACAATAACCCCACTACAATGCCGTGAAACCTGCAGAGGAAAATAAGATTTCCTGTTCGCAGGTCTGGTTTAAAACTATTAAAACTTAACAAAAACGCTGGTTAGTTATGCAGTACTTAGTACAGCAAACCACCATGCCATCCATCATTAACACACATACTATACATGCACACAATCGACATCGATAGTACTTCCCAGTCGGACTTCCTGACACGAGTTGCCCATCTCTGCCTACTCATTCATACATCTGGGTATAAGGGTTTTTTTCTTACTTATACACCAAAACTGATAAATTTCTAAAGTTTGTATGGTGTAACATTTATTATACATTTATATATTTTTAAAATAAGTTTTATTATTAGATAAGAATATATTTTATTATATTATATCATATCAGATTCAATTATTTGTATTTATTGGTTGTCTTTTATATAAATAATTTATTTATGTTCTCTTTATTTATTACTTTATTGTTTTTATTATTATTATTTTAGCTACTAGCTTACCAATATCTTACTAGCATGGCTCTAGCAGTCGTAAAAGTTTCTGTTGACGCGTTTCTGCTTCTTGCATATGCTATTTTTTCATAACTATTGAGTCTGGCAGGGCACGTTAGTCCTACTGCACAGGTGACTCTATAATGCGGAAACATTTCTTTGTGTTGGAGTGCAGAATCACATTTGCACGATGATGTGAATACTATATCATCTACTATTATTGTATCTTTGTATGATGGTTGGCTTTTTAGTGAATACATAGAATTAGTGAAAGTCTGAGTTCCTCTTATGCCTCTATAAAAATAAAGTAGTGTTTTATTTCCTCCTAGATAATTAATGTCTCCATACGTCATTCTGTGCGTGTTTATTTGTTCTATCTTGTTTCCAGGTGCAGCAGGTGCATTATTATTCATTATATTGTTACTATTTATTTTAGCCATATTATCTATCATATCAAAAACGGTTTCAATGGGCTTATATCTTTGAATAGTAGTGTCTCTCTTATATTCTATATTTGTTTCACATTCTTTTATAAATTTTTTAGTCATTATATTATTTTTTTCATTTTCTGTTTCTTTCATCCATATATACAGTATTTCTTCAGTGATATTATTCAGTTTTATATTTGTTTTTGAAAAAAAGTCACTCATTTTATTGTAGTTATAATTTGAAATTCGACGATGTTTGCGATCTACATTATGATTGCATTTACCATTCGCACAAATATAAGTTCTTATATCTAGAATTATACTGTGAGATGACGACAGACTTTGTTTAATTTCAGTTCTAAGATTTGTATATTTGTTTATATCTAGTTTAACAGCATGTAATAATTCTTGTACTTTCATAGTATCACTAGTAAGTTGCAAGATCTCTTGTGCATGTATTTTTAAAAGCCAAATCTTGAACTGCTGACAATCAATATTTGATGCTTTCATTTTATTATTCATTGATTCTTATCCAGTCTTTTATTTTTTTTTGTTACTTTTCTTGTTAATATCTAATACCTTTAAATCTCTTGTCAGGTTATTAAACGTGTCTATTGCTTTTATATAACTATTTTTTGTGCTCATTGTTTTAACGAATTTAGGCTTAATTATAAGTTTTCGTCTTGTTTTACTTTCTGAATTTAAAATTTGTCTTTTAAGATCGTTATAGTAATAAAGAAGACATTGATATGCGAAAGATTTTTGTATGTTTAAAGGGCTTATTATTTGAAAAGTATTTTTGTTTATAATTTTTAGGATCTTTGTTTGTATAGATTGTAATAGTTGTAAGTTATTTTGATATACTCCACCCCATGCTATGATTCCATAGTTAATCACACTGTTAAATAGAGCATAGTATATAATTTTCAATGTGTTACTATCCATGAATTTAGTTATTTTGCTGAATACAAAAATTAGATACTTAGTTTTATTTATCAAGTATTCAATATGTTTATTCCATTTCATGTTCATGTCAAAATGTATACCTAGATATTTGACCTCCGTTACTCGCTTAATTAACTCATTGTTTATCTTGATATCTATCTTGTCTGGAACACTATCATAATAATTCCCAAAGGTGATATAAACAGTTTTCTGTATGTTTAGAGTTAGTTTGTTTAATCTTAGCCAAATGGAGACCTCTTCTAGATATTTATTCATCTTTACTTCTACCTCTTTCCATGTTGCTCCTGTGGCAGTGATAGTTGTATCATCAGCATATGATAGTATGGAGTTATCTGGCATCTTGGTTAGTAAATCATTTACATACAATATAAAAAGTAGAGGCCCAAGGATAGTACCCTGAGGAACACCTGTTTTAATTATTTGATAGTCACTTTCTTGCGTGCCATTTCTCAATTTTTGTTTCCTGTTGCTTAAGTAGCTGTTAATCAAATCATGAGCCTTTCCTCTCACTCCGTATGCATATAGTTTCTTTAATAATATTTTATGATCTACGGTATCAAAAGCTTTAGCTAGATCTAGGAAGGTAATGGCAATTGGTTTACTTTGATCAAGTTTCTCGTATATTGAGTTCGTTATAATGCTTAATGCATCCTTTGTTCCTATATTTTTAATAAATCCAAATTGTTTTTTACTCAGTATATTGCTTTTGTGTAGAAAATCAGTAATCCTCACATGTATTATTTTTTCAAAAATTTTGGCAATGTTGGATATCAAGGATATGGGTCTGTAGTTACCCATTTCATCTTTCTTTCCTGCCTTGTAAATTGGAATTACTTCTGCTATTTTTAATTGATCTGGCCATATTGATTTTTCTATACTTAAGTTAAAAACATAGGTCAAAATGTCTGCAATATTTATTGCAATAGTCTTAAGAGTTTTTGCTTTAATCCCATCAACTCCTCCGTTTTTGAGCTTTAGTTCATTTATAGTTTTTAAGATTTCCAATTTGTTTGTAGGTTTAATGAAGATTGTTTTTGGGTTGTTAGTAGGCATTTCTAGGAATATTTGATTAGGGGTTTTTATTTTTTTACTTAGTGTCTCCCCTAATTTGCAGTAAAAATCATTTAAACTGTTTGCAATTTCTTTTTCGTTTTTTATTATTAACTTATCATCCATTTTAATTTGCTTTATTGAAGTATTATTTTTGCTTTTAGTTCTACCAATTTTATTATTTATACATGACCACAGTTTTTTAGGATTATTTTTATTTTCTTCAATCAATTTTTTATTGAATTTTAATTTTGCATCTATAATTATTTTATTAAGTGTTTTAACATATGTTTTATATTGTGTTTTGAGTTCTTCATTGTTAGGATACAATTTTAGTCTATTATACAGATTTTCTTTCTTATTACAAGAAGTTATAATGGCTTTAGTAATCCAGTCTTTTCTAGGATTTATATTATTTTTTTCACATTTTTTTTTATATACTTAGCTTTATCAGTACATATTTGTATATCCTTTATTATGGTTTTTATGATTTCATTAGGATCATTCATATTAAAATATTTAGACCAGTCTACCTTGTTCGCTTCATACAATAACTTGTCGTAGTTGTACAAGTACGATCTTCCTTGTTTTCCATTACTTTTTGTTGTGATTTTCCCATTTTTTAATTCTACAAAAATCGGGTAGTGGTCTGTTATATGTATTTTTAATGTTAAAGCTTTAGTAGTCATGAAGTCTGTTTTAATAAATATATTATCTATACAAGTTCCTGTTTCCGACATTAAGTTTTTTGGCCTCGTGATATTAGTGAAACTTGGTAGAAAACCTTTTTTAAGTAGGTTATTCAAAAAGTTTAAACTTATGTTATTACATTCCATTATATTTATATTAAAATCCCCAATAATCATATGATTTTGTACTTTACATTTAATGTCTAAGTAAATTTTTAGATTATGTATGAATTCTGCACAAGTAAGATCATGCGATCTATATAACGAAGATATTTGTAACTGTTTATTATTACTTAATGTAATAATAGTATTTATTATTTTAAGTCTATTTATGGTTATTGTTTCACACGTATGCATTACATCCTCTCTTACGTATACAACTACTCCATCATTTTTATTTACATCTCCATAGTTATAATAGATTTTATAATCATTTATTTTATAAAACTGATAATACTCTAATTCCCATACCTCTGTACATACAATAACATACGGTTTAATCCTAAAACCCTTAATAAAGATTTGAAGTTTTTCAAAATTTGCTTTTAGGCTTCTAATGTTCATTGATAAAATTAAATTACTATTATTTCTCCTTTCTTTATTAAAGGTATCAAGATCAAAATATTCACACTCACAGTTTTGTAGATTCTTTTGTATTTCTTCAAGTAAATTTAATTGCGTATCCATTGTTAAGTAGCTGTTTTTTTCGTTGTTTTTATTGAGATGATTTGACTATTTGTTCTTCGTGCTGTTAGAGTTGGTTTTGTCTTTCTTTGATATATAAGTGTATTTGTTTGTATTTTGCATATGTCTCTTAAAGCACTTGTTTCATCCCAGGTTGGTAATACAGGTGCGATTGGGTAGTCTATAGATTCGATATACTTCTTTATTTTTTTCTTTAAAATACTACATTTAAGTCTATCTGTTGGCAAGTGATCAGTTGGTAGATTAGTTCTGTATTTCTCATTATTATATATACAGTTAGCGCATTCTATTTTAGTATTTTTGCACTCATTTACATTATGGTTTTCAGAGCACTTAATGCAGACTGTATTATTTCTGCACTTCGTTGTACTATGACCATATCTTGCACAATTTAAACAAGGTGTAATATTAATAAGGTCATATGCTCTACAGTACTGATGACCCACAAAAACCTTATTTCCATTCTCTCGTACATACTTATAAATTTCTGGTGTGACTTCCATTAATATTGTATCTGTTTTATTTCTTTTGTTGGTATACATATTTAGTATTTTTCCACTAGTGTTAAAGGTAGTAAAATTCCTTATGTTAATGTCATTTTCGATTTCACTTTCTTTCATCTGAGTTGTATTGTTAATACCAACTATTTTTATTTTTGGATTAGACTGTTTTTCTATTACTATATCACACTGTTTCAGATTATTTTTTAGTGCTAGCTCAGCAGCTTCTACACTTTGATCGTTCATACAGCTTATTTCAATTTCAGTTTTGTTTTTTTGTCTAATGTATTTAGTTTGTATTTCTTTTTGTGAAACTATGCAGTTCGTAAGCAGCTCTATGGTATTTTTTTGTTCGATATCTGAGCATTTAACCGTGATTTTGGGTATTCTTTTCGGTTTTGATTTTAGATCACTTATTATTTCAGCATAAGATTTTTTAACGGGTTGTGGTTCTGAGCATTTTTGTCTTTGTAATTCAATTAGTTCTTTTTGCACTTTGTTCTTATCTTGCAATTCGGTAACTAGTTCTTTTAGTAACATGTTTTCTGTTATTATGTTGTCCATGTCATTGTCCTCGAATCTTATGGATTTATTTAGTTTTTCTGTAGTTTTATTATGTAGGTCTTGTAATAATTCTTTTCTTATTTCCTCTGTTTGTTTCATTTTTATCATTGCGATCACTTTTTTTGCCACATCACTTAACATATGTTTTTCAGTTATTGCTGTTATATCACTTATTGTATGTTCTGGACATATTACTAAGTTGTTACTCACATATTTCGGGTTTTTTAATTTATCGTAATCACTTCTATGGTATCCATTGTCACATACGACACATATCACAGTTGTCACCAGTTGTTTAGGGTGACATTTATAATATTTACGATCCAATTTGTCCGGTGGTGGTTTCTCGGTTGTCGTCATACTGGCTATGTATTATTATTTCATTTTTATTATTAAAAGAGTTTACAATTAATTATTTATATGTTGTGCACTTAAATTAAAGTTGCATGTAAGATATGCAAACTCAGCAGTTCAATGAACTGAGCGAACGAGCTCGAGGCACGTCCGCACACTTTGACTGCTGACGACTGACTTCTAAATTTGTATATTTATTGAGTCAATTTTAAAATAAACCACGATATAATTTTTTTATTTTAAATAGAGTTTTGCATAATGTTCAAATGATTCTTCAAAATTAAGCTGCAAGTCAGGTATAAATAAAGCTAATATTAAAGCTGTAAAAAGGAAAGTAGCTGTTAAAAAAACAAAAGGAAAAACGATTAATTATACTGTGTAAATTGATTATGGACGAGATGAAGGTCAAGAAAAAGTTCAAAGAATATCAATTATTTTTTACAGATAACAATCCAATTTCACCAATTTCTAGTCTGGATACTAAATATTGTTGTCATCCCGTAACTGGAGAACATATCGACATCAATCAGATGCGTTGATTCATCTTTCTTTGACTACAAATGATATGTATGAAAGAGATGGAAATATAATATCATGGGACTTTTTTGAGAATCTCAACAATTTTCGAAACCAAAACAAAGTTCATGCAAGAACAAAAATTGGACGACAGCATTTAAATTGGGAGAAGAATAAAGTGTATACGCTCCATTAACTGTTCAAATATTTAGTCAAAGTGTGAGCAATGTTTTCCAGTATTTAAAAGAACAACAGTTGCGTTTGATATCTTGAATTTTCGACATCAATATAATAAAAATAAATAAAAATTGCAATCTCTACTGAAAATTACGATGAATATAAAAATAAAATTTCATGTCTCATTGATTACATCAAGAATTTGAAAATGAAAGATGGTACGTTATTAGTAAACTCACGTAAAAAACTGGATACGAAATTCATTTCAAGAAAATTAATGGTTATTTGCTCACTTACAAGCTACTACAGAACCATTTATAAATTTTTTCAACACTGTCAGAAGCAAAGGCGGTTTTTGCAACAACCTAACTTGCTTTCAGCTTATTGGTATTTTTCAAAAACTTTTGCTGCATGCCGATATAAAAGAATCTGTGAATGCCAACTGTACATCTTTAAACGATATTACTTAGCTTTAACGATAGTAGTCTTTTACATATTTTACCAGAGAATGATAATTGTGAAGATAATGCAGAAACAATTTATAAAGAAGTTATCAAAGACGTTATTGTACATAATACCGTAATCAGCAATGTAGACAATTGTATTTTTTATGGCAATAGGAATAAACCAAAGATATGTAGATAATGTTGTTGGGTATATTGCTGGATATGTAATACGATCTATTTCGAAAAGAAGTAATTGTTACGAATGTCCTTTAGTATTTATTTTAGAGATAAATTATTCATCGCTGGAAGAAAAAAAGAATCGTGGAGCTTTAATAAAACCTGATTTTGATGTCGTTCAAGTGTGTAGAATCACAGAAAGATTATTTAGGGAGTTGTACAAAAGCAGCAAAGGTATTTATGGTAATTTGATTAATAATGTTTTGAATAGTATACCAGATTCTCTTTTAATATGTCAACATACAAACAATCCTACAAAGCACAGATCTGCACTGATTCACAAAATAATCCGTACATATTTAAGAATATATATTAATCATTATGAAAGTCATACAAGTCATTCATCGAAAAAAATGTTTTTTTATTTTTTTTTTAATATTTCATACATTTTTCTACGCTTAGAAAAATATTATTGAACTATTCTAACACATTTATTCAACTTATAGACAAAGTAGATTTTGTAGGTTGTTTTTCAACGTTGCTTAGACGTTGTTTCAACACTGGTTTCCACCCATCGCGGTAACTTATAAAATATTAGCGCACATCTCCCACGTTGCGGCAACGTTTCTCCAACTTTCATAACAACGTTGGAATGTTGCTAAGATAACGTTGCCACAACGTTGTCAAACGTTGTCACAACGTTGTATGCTAGTAGGAATACTTTTCTTTTAATTCGTATTACTTTTTCTTGTTTAGTACCAGGTACACTTTTTTGAAGTATTTATTAATAGGGACTTTAACCTTATTAAAATAAAATTTGTAAGTACCTATGTAATATTAAACCTGCGAGGAATTTTGAAAATTTTGCTTTTTTGTAGAGGAGCTATTGTTGGTTTTAAGTTATCGAGGGATATATTCACGTCGTTTATATTAACATTTTCTTCTATAGGTAATTTGGCAATATTTATTCAGTTTTTTATTATGAGGTTTTTGGGCTTCAGCACTATTTTATAGAAAATACGATATCGAGTTTTGGCTATCCTGAGATTTGTAAACATGAAATTTAAACATTTTTTTCTATAGGTGAATTGGCAATAATATACAATTATTTATTATAGGGTGTTTGGGCAGCAAAAGTATTTTTATAAAAGATATTTCATTAAATTGGGTAATCGCGGATTATGTAGACACCCTTTATAAACATTTTTTTGTGGATAATTTATATGTTCTACTTTAGATAAAGCGCTTTCGTAAACAAGGATATGTGCATTATTTCATTTATTTTGCACTGTTTGTAACAATTTATAAAGTATTCCTTTAAAATGAAAATTATATAAATTAGAAGCAATTTAATTTATTATATTTTTTTATCATAATTTTTGTATAATTTATTTTAAATAATAAATATAAGATAATAAATTGTTTGTATATTTTATTATATTGTATATTATATTGTTTGTATATTATATTATATTTTCACTACTCTTTTATGTAAATAGATATAATTATTTATCGTAATAATTGTATAATATTAAAAAATTACGTAAACAAATTTCGGGAATCGCGAGCAAAGTGAGCAAACAATATTACTTGAAAGAAATAAACAAAGTCCTGTTACTTTCATAGTTTCATTGGTATACATTCTTAGCACTTGCGCAGCGCGACGGCCAATCACAGAAAGTGTGCGAGAATAAGATAAAACCAAAACTCACACGGAGAGGACCAACCCTGCGGGAAACGGATCTTTACCAAACTCTAGGATATTTTTTCTACTATAAAAATATGAAGAAAACCGGAGTTACAAAATCTAATGCCTTTTCTTACCATAGATATAAGCAAATAACGAAAAATCTCGCCAAAAATACTCTTTAATTTAATTGCTTGTAACTCGAAAACGAGTGAAGATATATAATCAGATATAAGTTCAGAAGAAAACTGAGATCAAGTAGATATATTTAAAAAAAATAAGCTCAAATATCTTAATTTAGTCAAAAGTAATAGAAGGAATAAAAAATAGACTAGAGTTTGGTAAAGATCCGCTTCCCGCAGGGTAGGTCCTCTTCTTGTCAGACTATATCTCTCTTCGTCGATCACGCTTATCACTAGTGGGATGGCACCTCCATGTATGTGTGCTCTAAGGATTGGCCTAGAGATTTTTAAAATAGTTCATATTTAATAGTAGAACGAGACAAATCGTGAAAGTATACAATTCATTTCAAGAAAATCGACTAGAAATTAATCGTTACGAGGATTAATACAACAATCAAATCGGAAATGGATATCGAGGAGGCGGAGGAGGTAATTACATCGGAGGAGTAAAAAGTGGTATTGGCTCCTTCCCAGCTAATGTATTTCGTCGTGTACTTCCACTCCTCAGTCGAGGAGTAAAAGCCGTGGGTAAAGAGGTTGTTTGTAAGGGTTTCAGTGTTGTGTCAGATGTTGCGACGCACAATATACCCATCAAGGAATCTTTTCGTAACCGTATAAAGGAATGTAGTCAGGTTTTGAAGACAAAGACTGAAAAAAAAATGACACAAATTAATGAAGGAGTCGGGGTATAAAATAGGAAACAAACAATTTCTAAAAGCAGAAAGAAGAGAGGTAATAGAAAAAAAAGATCGACTAGTGATATTTTTGACAATTAAAGCTGAACTTTCACACGCTCATTCGTGTGAATGTTTAAACTCAGAATTATTGTTATTTGACATTTCATCAACACAGACGATAATTGAGGGATCGCATTGCGTACAATATAAACCAATGTCATCCTTGAGCGATGACTCGACGATTGAATTTATTATACCAGGTAATAGTGATAAATATCTTGGTTTGACCCATACTATGCTTAGTCTCCGTATGAGCATTAAATTTAACGCGAAGGAAGATGATGTAAAGGAAGAAAATTGAACGTCTTTAAACATTTATTCGGCTAGAGTAGGATCAGTCAACAATTTAATGAAATCACTCTTTAATCGAGAGGATGTTTTTTTCAATCAAAAACCCATATTGTCAGCTACCAATACTTATGCTTACAGGACATACATCAAAACGTTATTTAATTACGGACCTGCTACTAAATCTTCACATTTATCGAACGTCTTGTGATGCGACAATACTGCTTATGTCTTATGAACGATACAGTATTTGTAATTAATGGACATGTGGAGAGACGGAAATTTTTGTATGTCGAAAATCCTGTGGACCTAATTAGACACCTTCATACAGACGTGTTTAATCAAGAGAAGCTTCTAATTAATGGTGTGAAAATCAGGATACGTTTGGTAAAATCTCGTGATAATTTTTGTCTCATGGATCTGACTTATTACTTTTCACTTTGTATTGAGGAGGCAAAACTTCTAGTACGACTCAATCACACAACAACAACTAAATATCCCTTAAAACGAGTAGAAGTTGAAATTATCACCATGATATCATATTGGGTCAGCTACTAAAGAGAATAAATATCGGTTTTATAAATAATAAAACTTTTAATGATAATCGAAAATTTAATCCCAAGGATAGAAATCTATACATAGACACGTATCATACTTTAGTCTTCGGTACGCCCCGTTGAAAAAGTTCCTATTGATTCAGTATTGATTCTGTGATGAAATCATTATGGAATTAATAAATAACAGCTACTGATATTGATCAAAATCAATACTGACTCGGTAGTAAGTTCTCACCAAAACGCAAAACTGATTTCTTACTGAATTAGTACAAAATCAGTAATAAATCAATGTTGTATCATTATGGAATCAGTACTGTATCAATTTTGAAATTATTCAATTGAAGAAGGGCAATGTGCCCTTAAAAATTCAGTATTCAATCAATTCAAAATCAGTGTCAAATCAATACCCTGTTAAAAAAATTCACACTGATTCAGTACTGATTTCTCTAAAAAATAAATAAAATAAATTATTTTAGATAACTCTCTAAAAAAATTAGGTAAAAACAAATAAAATTGTCAAAGAAACATAAAATAAATAAAAAAAAGTATTACACATTTTTCTGTTTATGTTAGTTATTCACCCATCCACTTATTAACCGCGGTCAATGCTGCTTAACTTTCATTATCTATCATTTCTCAGTCTATTCTGAATGCTACATTCACAAACAGTTACAAAGATAATAAAAACATATTTGTAGACATTTCAAAAAAAGCCCAGTTAGAATTTATTTTAATGGTATATACACCACCTGTTATCTTCTGGACAGAATCACTGTTGGCCCGTATAGCATTACCATAGTAGACTGTGAGCTTGTCGATAACATTTGCAGTCAGTCTACCTCGTCCTCCTATGGTTTTTCCATCCGACAATTTTTCTCCGGCTAAATTTTCTTCAAATTCCTTAATTTGGTCCCGATCCTCTTTTAAACGTGTCCAATACATTCTTTCTTCTCCACTAACAGTTTTTAATAAGGCTTTGAATCATAATCAGTCTTATAAACTTTGGAATCACCGTCACCAATAAACTTGCTATAGATCACATCATATATTTCTTAAGAGCGATGAAACATCTCCACGATACCATCCCCAGCACTTCCTTCATGGTTACAGGAACACTGCTCTTTGTGTCCGTCAAGCCACTCTTGATACGCTGTGGTATCCATCTTATGCTCCTATCGAAAATATGCTAAACAAAAAGAACTCTTGATTGACACATCAATCACTTTTTCTGTGTTGATTCCAATCCAACTCGACACACCTTGTAGCAAAGAAAATCCTCTTTTCCTGTAGGTGCCATGACCAGAAACTGTTAAAGTTCTTCTTTGACAGCTCGGCTCATAGAATATAGAGCAATTTATTCACATACTTTTTTCAGCTGCTCGTTGATCTTGTCAAAATTGCTGTGACTGACAGGTGGTGGCAAATACATGATGCTACAAAAGGTTAATAGTCCAGCGTGTCCTTAACCAAGAACTCTTGCTGGTAATACACTACTTTGGTTGGTGTCATAAGCAGTGTTACGGATTCCAATAAGTCTACAAGAACTTATTGGCTATACTTCCTTACAGTTAGCACAAGTGATTTGAATCTTGATCCCGAGGCCTTTTACATCAGTTTCACTGCAATGTATGGGTTTTTGGCAACTTTTGCAGCACACACTGTCTTTCAACTCGTTGAACAGAATATCGATATCTACAATTCTATTTTGCACCGAGCCTGCATTAATAGTTAAAGTGCCTTCTCCAATTTTCTTAGCGGAAGCAGTTCTAATTTTTCTTGAAGGAGGACCTTTTTCTTCAGCGTTCCCTAGGTACGTTCTTAAAGTCAAAACTCTTCTAAAAGTCTCTTCTTGTATTGGGCAGCTCCAGAACGATCAGATAGTCGACCTCGAACATCAAACTCACCACTGCCTGATGACATTGTCTGTCAAAAACTTGGTCTGTACACTTACACTAAATATTACATGCACACACAAAATACTTTATAAAGACATAAAATACACTAAAAATATATATACAGTAAATACACACACACACACACACAAATGAATAGAAAGGAAAGCACTTTTTAACAATAAAACAACACCTCACTTTCTGTGACACCGATATACTTTTAAAAAGTAGCGCCGAATATAACAAGAAAACAGCAGGTGTTTGTCAATAAGACAAACAGCTGTTTTACGCAGGCATGTATATACATACACATCAGTTTCAAGTGTAATTAATATTTCTGCCGTTAGCGCGCGCTCGAGCGCTCTGGCGGCCAATTTAAATTTCTAGCTGTATTAATTAAAAAAATATTAGGACATCGTTACCAGAACAACATATTTTTAATAATAATTACTTTTGAATAAGCAATAAAAAAATCGATTTTTTGATTATTTTATGACAGGTTTGTCCCCTTAAATTAATATCATCATGTACTCGATTACTTTCATGGTGAGATAACTTTAAAGACAGTTAAAATGATGTTACACAATTTATGAAAAGTGTTTCTCGAAAAATTTTCCATTATGCTGGAAAAAATGATCAAAATAAATTTATCAATACTGAAAAATACAACATATTGCGTAAATTTAGTTATGAGAACGTAAAGATTGGAGCGAACCTAACGTGAGCAGAAGATTCATCGCGCTGATCTCGCGAATTCCTCATAGTGGACTCTACGTGGTGTTCTGAATAAATCGTCTTCATATTTGACATAACTTGGATCAACGATAAATAGCTATCGTCGCCGTTTTTACACTTCTTTTTATTCGCAATACATTCATGTAGTCAAAACAATATTACCTCATTATATTTCACTCTGTATTTAGCCACACTGTATTAATACAATATCATCTGTTACTGGTCGGGGCCCCGTGTATTTTGGAAAGAGATGGTAAGCGTTAGAGAGAGAAAAAGAGAACGTTTGCAACGCGCTCACCGAATATTAGATTAGCTTGAACCTTTGAGCAACGCGTGCGTGCCAAGACGATAGAAGTACCCGAATATATAGAAAAACTGTTAACGCAGCCGAGATATAATTGTTTACTACGTGACTATCTGGCATGTGTCATCCTCTCGAAGTTAGCTTCGTAAAGTTGGTCCAGGGTTAAGAAATATACGAGACATCGGCGATTTCACACTGTAAGTGCTTGTTCTGTCATTCTCTCTCTTTCTCTCTCCCTTGCTCTCTTCGCGCGATCATTCCTTCGATTTGCGTATTGCATACTGCGAGTACGCTTGCAGCTATATTTTATTGAACAATAAAGCTTAATTATACTATGCGTTGTTTCGCCTTTTTTTGTTTTACTAACCGTTTAACTAACCAAACATCAAGATTCCATAACGGTTTTTTATTGTTTAATATTACTTATTAATTCCCCTTTATTTATAAATAATATAACTGATATAAAATCACTACAAGAAAGTAATCAAGTCATCTTATGAACCCATTAGCATCCTAACTTGATACGATACCGTGTACTTAAGCCTCCTTAAATATACTATTTGAAATTTATATTGCTGCTTTAAATTACTGAATTTACTGAATTAGAATAAAATATTCAAAAATTGCATGTACTAATATTGTGAGATAATAGAAAAAAAATTTTTCTATATATGCTCATAAACTTTATTTTATAATTAATTATTATACCTATATAAAACCGAAAAATAATCAAAATTGCAAAAAAAATTTGAGTGGGATAGTTATAAATAATGAATGTTAATAATTTAAGAAAGCATATTATTTTAAAAATTTACTTACATAGTCATAAATCTTAATACCAGTAAATTAATACTTGCAGCAACCACTGCTAATCCAAATAAAATGAATACTAAACTCAATGCAACATAACCTGGTTTATTTGAAAGTGCTTGGTCATTCTGAAAATGGATATATATATATATATATATTTATTTATTATATTATAAAGCCTGAAATTTTGAAGTATTTGTGAAATTATTACTTTATTAAATTGAAATAATGTATAGGTTCATCATTAATACTATTATTATTACGTAAATAAATAACATGTTTTATATTTAGAAATAGCTATTTAAATCTACTACGCATTCATTAGGAAAATTTCAATAAATTTTTACAAGTTTCTGTACGAATTGTTATTACGCACTAATGCATAAATATTGTTTAAACACTTAAACCATTTGTTTTTTTTTTTTTTTTTTTTTTTGTTATTTAACGTCGCTCTATTTATGCTGCCAGGGCTAATCAGCGACGGAGGTGAACGGTGTGTCTGTAAACAAAGCACATGTAGTTGAAACAGTGGTGCTTGTGTCCATCGGAAGATATCATCGGTCACTGTAATTAGTCTAATAATTACAGTTTCCTGTCCTCCCGATGGAACCACCGCGATCCTCTTTACATCTTCGCGTCCCTAACGTTCCCTATAGTTCAGATGCCCGTGCTTCTCATGCACTGACAAGTGCACGAAACGCACGCGCACCTGAACTGGCGTCACATTATAGTGACACGCCGAGCCACTGAGTCGCGGTGTTCGAAAAATGCACATGAAAAAATTTTCAGAGGTACACGTCTGGGATCGAACCCACGACCCTCGGTGTGAGAGTCGGGAGCTCTACTTAAACCATTTGTATACACAGTTATACATAATGGTCTTACCTTGAAATCAAGATAAGAAATAATATTCTAGGTTAAACAACTGAAAAATGTGGAAAAAATAATATTTTTATTCTTGGAAATTACAATGACGTTTTTCAAGTGTGAATGCATAAAGTAGAGAAGAAGAAAGGTTCCAAACACATTCGCAATAAGGAAAGAAATGATAGAGATATTACGACTGTAAAGCCTAAATTACTTGTAGCTAGGTTGTACACGAATTATAACTGGTTACAGCTGCAGCTCACATGTAATATAGTATCGTAGTAGACGTGATCGCACATGCAATGTATTGATCGAATTCAGATACTATATGTCAGTATAAGTTGTCAGGCTCGTTTGTCACCCCGATGCAATAGTCAATTTTCTCTATCCGAGTCTTTCTTCTCTCTATAAGTATAAGCAGCCTGTATTAGTTCTGGTACTCGTACAATCTGAATTTTTAGTTGCGTAAAATCGGAATGTCTGTAGTTGTATGAATATTTGCGAAACCTTACATAGATTCTATAAGACGGTGGTGAGAAAATAATTTGAAACAAACAAATATTTCGAAACTAATAACTAAACATATTTTTGAACCAAAAGATTATATTGCATTGATAAAATGTATAAACAGCATAAATATAAAAATCCTACTGAAATTTTTTATATTTGACAACAGAAACAAATATAACACGATTTTGAAAACAGTTTAAATTCTATAATGCATTATAATTCTTTCTAAATATTTCATTACATAAAAATATTCCTTTATTTAGCGGCTCATACAAAATTGTTTATTTATATTCATCGGCTTCCCTTGTAATATTATCTGTATGATGTTTCCACGTTCGTTGACAGTGAAGCATGACGCAAGACTCAAAACTTTGCCCACAAAGAGAATGCAGATGCCATCGCCAAACTCAACGCAGGGCCGGCCTTCTCTATAAAATTCTAAGCAATACTTACGACTTCCGAATAGAATTGTTCATGTTTTAGAACTATTGAGCTTAAGTGAGGCACCCGCAGCCCACGTGGACAGATCTACGACTCTCCGTAGCTTCGCTATCCCCTCACCAAGATCATGATAAGGAACCTGAACGTAGACCTGCAGATCTTCTGCATAAAGAATGTACGGGATTCCTGTAAAGGTGAGTAAGTCATGTAAGTCACTAATTTTAAACAAAATAAAAAGGGTCCCAAGACTGACCCCTGTGGTACTTCTAAGTTAGTTGCAATACATGAAGAGATATTGTAAGAAGATATAATCGCTTGTTGGTAGCTTGAAAAATAAGAGTTGATCCACATAAGGGCAGACCTGGAGAAATTAACCGCGTGGGAGAGATTGTGTCAAATGCTTTATTAAAGTCAAATAATAAACGTAGTGTCACGAATTTCTTATCAATCTCAACTCAAATGTAAACAGTTAATTTTAATAAAGTAGTCTCTGTCGAACTGAAGGGTCTGAAACCTGTCTACAGTGGGTCAGTGAGAGAATGTTTATCTACATGGTCACAAAGCTTTTCTAATACGATTTTTTCCAATATCTTTGACAGGAAACTCAGTATTGCAATTGGACAAAAATCGGAAGGGGCAGATAGTGTTTTGCACTTTTTCAATGGTAAAATGTGCGCTTTCTGCTACAGCATAAAAAAACCTCATCAGGAACTAAACAGCCTGACAAGAGGGTCGCCTATAAGCTGCAGCGCTTTTATTATTACGCTTTGCGGGATACCATCCATCCCCCCTCCCTATCTTGCAAATAAAAATGAGAAATCGCCAGAATCACATCGGCAATGCTAATCTCATGAAACTTAAATCCACTGACTTTCGCATTCTCGATGATAGACCGACGCGCCTCAAGATCATTATCAGTGAGACCGACACAACCGCAAAGTGTTCATTTAAATGCCCCAATAAATAGCCTCTCAACTCCGATTGCTGACCTAGAAGGAATCGTAGACTGTTCAACACAAAAAGTGGCAAGACCCAGAGAGTAGAGGTATTATTTCTTATGTTTTTTGACGCGCTGAAACCGAATCCGAGAGCAAAATTGCTCTAGAACCCTTCATTTTTTTTAAATGAAGAAAAACCACCTGGAAAATCGGAAAATCCAATTTTTAGAAAGGAAAAAGTGGGTGAGTGTTCAGTGTAATAGATTAGGAAATTTGAAACGTACTAAAATATCATTTCTCATGTATTTTGACATGCTGAAACTGAATCTGGAGTTTATTTTACACGTACGCTCTTTGAATTTGGAAAATATGCTAGAAAACTGTGAAAATTGCTGAAAATTGTGAAAATTTGCATTCAAGAGTCCGCATTTATTAGGCAATAAATTTTTTTGAACTTATATCATGCATGATTTTTATATATTTTGACGCGCTGAAACCAAATTTAGGGTCTATTTTACTCGTAGATCCTCAAAATTTTTAAAAAATTGTAAAAAACCATGAGAAATCTCAAAAAAATCCTAAAATTTGTCTGTAAGAGCTTAAAATACATTTTTTGTGATTTCATGATTCATGTTTTGTGTGTATTTCGATATGTTTAATCTGACTGCAAAATATCATCAGTGAATTCTCTGTTTTACTCTGAAAAAAAAGAAACTAATGATGGAGAATTACTGTGTTTCAAAATATAAAACTTCAACATTGTAGCAATTCTCTTACACTTTTGCTCGCTTGTACCGAATTCTGCTACCTTCAAACGTCCTATGAAGCGGATTTTTTTTTCTTTTTTCTCCCTTTGCCTTGGTTTCTCTTTTCAGCGTCCAACAAAAATCTGCCATCATATGAACAACCCACTTTCCTTGCTAGTGACGTTCCATTTCCTTGATATCCTGGTGAAATCATTTACCATGTTTTTCGCTATAGTCTCCAAGGTTCGCTGGAAAGTAGTCCAGGTGCGAGTGCAGGAAATGCAATTTCAAGTTCATCAAGCAGCCTAACTGCTCGTAACTTTCTAACATTTTCTCAACAATGTTTTGGTAATCCTCACTTTTATGATTACCCAAAAAGTTTTGAGCAACTTGAGGTTTTACATTTTGAAACACAGTAATTCTCCAACGTCAGTTTCTTTCTTTCAGAGTAAAACAGAGAATTCACTGGTGACATTTTGCAGTTAGATTAAACATATCAAAATACACAAAAAACATGAATCATGAAATCACAAAAAATATATTTTAAGCTCTTACAGTCAAATTTAAGATTTTTTTGAGATTTCTTAAGGTTTTTTACAATTTTTTCAAAATTTAAAGGACCTACGAGTAAAATAGATCCTAAATTTGGTTTCTATTTAGCGCGCTATTTACAAAGATAATATTGTTTGTATAATAACAATTCTATGATGATACTGACTTACATAAATAAATAAACTCTACTCCGTTTGGAAACTAGGGATGGACCGCAAAACGATTCCCTCCGACCTAACCCGGTCGGACCAAGCTGCCTGGTCGAGTCCAAACAGATGATCAAAGAGGGAACTTTTGAAAAGGTTTAGGGAGGATTTCATAATGATGTCAATAGGTATATTGTTTATTATGCGGGATGATGTAATAGCGAATGATTTGTTTAGGGCTTCTGTGCGAGGTGGTAAGTATGTAAGTGCTTTAGGCGGATGGCGATACGAGACGCAAGGATTAGTGACGGGGTTATTTAATATTGAGAAATTTGCGACTATTAACCGTTTCCCGGTGGAAACGTCGAAAATATTGATTGTAATAAAATAAAACCCTGCACGGCCGACTCTCTCAGAGGAGATTCCGTCGAATTTACAGTGGACCGGTTTCCACTGTAACCTACAGTAATTTTTAATTGGCGTTAATAAATTAATAAGCGGATTTCTTACGCAACCCACTGTCACCACTACCACGAGAGATTTTTGAAAACTATTGTTTATTAATAACGCGCGAAAAACCCAACGTAACGCGACGTAGTTATTAAACAAACTCGACGAACCCAACGATTGAAAATCACAACCACGTTTGACCAACAGTAATTTACTAGATATATCGGACGCCACAATAATAATTGAATTACTTACCAATCTGTTGTATCAATCCAAATATTATATATAAAAAATAATAATCTGATATATCTATGTATATATCTATATATATATATATATATATATATATAATATATAAATATTTCGCCGCCGCCGCCGCCGTGTCGAAGAATTCAGAATTCAACATATATATGGGTGGTTCTCTGTGACATCGGAGATGAAAAAAAAATATTGCTATAACTGTGGGAATACATTTTGGAAGTATCCAGTAGTTCTCCTGAATTTTTTCAGATTTTTTCGGGGCCATTATTTTAAGTTACAGAGAGTCAAAATTGACATTTTAGCACTTTTTTGCATTATATGCCCATTTTGATGAATTGGTAGCTCCCAGAGAATGCATTTTTCACTAAAAACATAAGTATGATTTTATTTGTAAAATTTTCCGAACTTTTCATTAAAAATACTTTTAAAGACATAAATGTATGTTGTCACACTCTTGTAAGCCATTTAAACCTTAAATAGTGAAAATCAGCAATTCTGCTCCGGACTCTGGTAACCTAATACTGTCTAAAAGATGACTTTTTATAGTCAGAAACTGCCTAAAAATTTCCAGAGTGGGTCTAAATCATTAAGATCACTTATGGTCAAAATATCCGGGAAAAGTGCCCAAAATATTAATAGAAATGTATATTTGTTGCCTTATAACGATGAATCTAGTAGCATGATCACTGCAAAAAAATTTATGCACTTACCTTGGAATGGTAGAAAAGTATCTCCACTTGTTTCAGTATCCATCTAATCCCCTGTAAGCTACTAAAAATACAAATATTATTATAAAATTATAAAAAATTATTTTTTAAACATTTATAATGCTGGATTTTTAGTTTTACATCCCTTACAAGAATTATAATACTAATCAGAAGGATTACTACAAAAGTATCAACATTATTATTATTATTATTCAGCAATACATTGTTTTGATTTCACAAACTTGTCACTGTCACGTTATCATATTATTCGTTATAATTATATATCCGATTTATTTATATATCTTTTGTATTAAATACGTATATTCAGTTATTGTAATAATGATGTTTATATATTTATAGTAATCCTTCAGATTAGTATTATAATTCTTGTAAGGGATGTAAAACTAAAAATTCAGCATTATAAATGTTTAAAAATTAATTTTTTACATTTGTATAATAATATTTGTATTTTTAGCAGCTTACAGGGGATTAGATGGATACTGATACAAGTGAAGATACTTTTCTACCACTCCAAGGTAAGTGCACAAATTTTTTTGCAATGATCATGCTATTAGATTCATCGTTATAAGGCAACAAATATACATTTCTATTAATATTTTGGGCACTTTTCCCGGATATTTTGACCATAAGTGATCTTAATGATTTAGACCCACTCTGGAAATTTTTAGGCAGTTTCTGACTATAAAAAGACATCTTTTAGACAGTATTAGGTTACCAGAGTCCGGAGCAGAATTGCTCATTTTCACTATTTAAGGTTTAAATGGCTTACAAGAGTGTGACAGCATACATTTATGTCTTTAAAAGTATTTTTAATGAAAAGTTCGGAAAATTTACAAAAAAAGTCACACTTATGTTTTTAGTGAAAAATGCATCCCCTGGGAGCTAAAAATTCATGAAAATGGGCATATAATGCAAAAACGTGCTAAAATGTCAACTTTGACTCTCTGTAACTTAAAATAATGGCCCAGAAAAATCTGAAAAAATTCAGGAGAACTACTGGATACCTCTAAAACATATTCCCACAGTTATAGCAATATTTATTTTTTTCATCTTCGATGTCACAGAAAACCACCCATATATATATTGTAACATATATATAACATATATATACATATATATGTTATATGTGTGTGTGTATCTATGTGTGTGTGTATACTTGCGTGTGTGTGTGTGTGTGTGTGTGTGTGTTTGTGTGTGTGTGTGCCAAGACCGCTGGTGTAACTTATGTCCTAAAAGACGTGAAAATAAGTGATTTTATGAGGTTTATGAGGCATAACTTATACTAGCGGTCTTGGCCAATAATCTAACCCAAGCCATTCGAAAGCTCTCGAAAAATGTGATCTTTTGAGCGGCGTTAGATCAAAATCGATTGTGGCGTAGTCGCCTTTTTTTGACATTCAATATTTCCGGGTGTTCTGTCTCTTCGAGATTTTAAAATTAAGAATTGTAACCCAGGTAGATAAGTTTTTAACATTTTTTTAAACAACAGTTGTTTGTAAGGTTTTTTAAAAAAAATCAATAGATTTTGAAATAAATGGCTTTGAAAATAGCAATTTTTCTAAAAAATTGAAAAATTTCCATTTTTCATGGTCGAATAACTCTTAGGCAAATTATTTTTAACGCCTAAAATTTTTTTTCTAACTTCTGGAAGATATTTCTAGCCTGTTCTCAAATTTTGGAGCGATTTAAAATTTTTATCGTACCACTTATTGTGAAATAGCCCATATATATATATATACTTCAAATTTTTTTTTAAGTATATATAATATATGAAGTTTTTCCGTGCGCAAAAAAATGTTATGAGTATAACTTGAAAGAATGTGTATTAGTTTACTCATTCCTGATGATAAAACTCATAAAATTTTTAAATGTGTACTCAATGATAACAACGGATCTAAAATTTAATGCTTTAAATGTAGATGCAAAATTATTTGATGATGAAATAAATATTAATCAAGTAAATCATACACTTTTCTAATCATCAATATGATATATACAAGAAGTTAAAAATTCAATGCATTAATTATTGCATTTTTAAGATAATTAATAATAGTAATGGCAAAAGAAAATTCAAATTTTAACACTATGTTACGCTTTGGTGTTAGAAGTAGATGACAAAAGATTCTTTATAAAGATATTTTTGACATTGTCGATTAAATTTCTAATATATCTGAGGTTATTTAAAACGATCAAGTTCAGTTTTGCTTTGAAATTTTACAGACAATGTGTAAATTTTGTCGCGCTGTTTCATCATTAATCGAATGTCAGAAGTAACCCATTGTTTGCTTTTCTTGAATGTATTGAAATTTTTCACTGGGGCACATTCATGAAAGGCGGAGATCATCTCTTTTTCAAAATTAGTCACTAGTATAGTAATGTCTAAGTTCTTGTTGAATTAAAAAGTTTGACGAAAATTCATAGAGGTATTGGATATGAGATTCATGTCAACAGAAGTAAATCGCCACGTTAAAATCAATTTAATGCCAATGGTAGGGACCGAAATATTAAGTTGTATTTTAATAAGATGTCCGATTATGAAAGGGGAATTAGTTTTATTATAATGAAATAACGACGAGGGACCCAAAATGATGAACAAATTAATCCATGTGAGAGATTGTGGATCGCACCGAAGGACGTGATGAGTAGGTTCAGCAGGTACTAAAAAGATTATGTCGATACGTTCGTACCATTGCGTCTAAACAAAAATTGACTGCGTAAAACGAAAAATCGTGTACGTCGGTATATAGGTATAATACATAAGATTGCGGTATCACCTTAAGCACGGCTCAAATCGCAAATGAATAGGATAAATATAAAGTGGCCTTCGGTTATACATTAATCGTAAAGGTATTTTTGATGTGTCAAGCAAAAATGCCTCTTTTTAACTCGAGGGGCGCACCGACCACTTTGGCTACAAAAGTCTTTAACTCAGAGTATTTACAAGGCACATAAATAAAGAAATTTTGTTAGTTTGATATTTTGAGGTAGAATACATTCTATTTATTTATATTTGAGTTACAGAAAACTTCTTTCAGTAAAAAAATAAAATTTATGAAGTTTTTGAATTTTTAAAAAGTGATTAACACTTCTATTAGTATTTTTAATGTTTTTCTTGATAAAAGCACATTTTTGAATCTCATTTATTTCAATAGTATATATTGAAAGCTAACTAAAAAAAATTTTTGAAGTAATTTGTCCAAAACTTTTCTTTTTTACTATGGTAAGAAAAATTTTTTTATAGCGAGTTACAACTTAAAGTCTTGGAAATACCATACATTTTCAATTCATAACTTCATAACTACAATCAATGGTCCAAAATAAACTAATAGAAATTATTAGACATGATTTTTTCCATAAGAAACCGTACCGAAGTATCGATTCGTTCATATTATAGCACAGTTATCCTGGAGTAACAACAATTTTAAAATTTCAAACTAAGATTTCTCGAATTTGGTGAATAAACCATACATTTAATTAGATGGCGACGTTTCGATGACTTTTCGTCATCCTCTTCAGGCTATACCTTTATTTACAAAACCGAATACATTTGATTAATTAACAATAATTATTGATTTAGTTTTTTAGCCTATCGATTTATAACATTTTACTTACTACTTGTCATTGAAATCTGTATTTAACATAACATTTTTAATAGTAGTATCACTGAGTCGTCGCACTAACAATGAAAACAAGGATAATGAAAACCAATGAACTTTATTTTGTTATATGCACAGTAACTAAATAGTTGCGATGATTACCTTTATCTCCTTAAAAGCTCCATAATTCAACATTATTAATAAAATAAATACTTAAATAGATTAAAATACCATTCAAAAATTAATAACACGAAAAAAGAGCAAAAGCAGTCACAAAGAAAATTTCACAGACGGTAGACTAAATTCAATCACAGCCGATTTATATATATATACAGCTATAGTCATGTGTTATAACACTAACTATACCTGTATAAAAAGGCGCGATTTTTAATTCAAATTATATGTCAATTTCACTAAATTAAATTCCTATATGTATTATGCATGTAAATAATTAAATTAAAGATTTTTTTATATTACGTTAACAATTTAAAACAATTATATTATCAATTATGTCAAATATATTAAAAAATTTTTTGATTTACAAAATGTACTTATTACAAAAAAAAATTCGATTAACCAAAACTATGTGACAATATTTGACTAGAATTAATACTGTAAACAAAGAAAAAATAAAGAAAAAATAATCATCACAATCAAAATTGTTTTTTCAGCCTACTGACAATACCATTGTAATATTGACTGAGTTTTTTGTATCATCTTTCACATTTATCGCCTTTTTTCCAACTTAATATGTACCATTTCAGATATCAGTCTTTTAATCAAATTACTTCCTCTATCTAAAATTGAGACATCATCAAAATTAAAAGAATGATTAAATAAAGTTATATGGTCATTAATAACAAATTGAGAATCTCTTTTTTTGGTATTGAATTTATGTTCTTTAATTCGGCATTACAATTGCCTTTTAGTTTCCCCAACATAACTTGCATTACAATCTTTGCAGTCTATTTTATATACAATACTAGTCTCAAGATTTTTTTCTAATTTTTCTTTACCTCTTACAATGATATTGTCAAGACTGTAACAGATTGTTGGTCGAATATATTGTTGTTTTATTGTGTTTTCTATCTTTTCATAGAAACCAGGTAAGAATGGTAATTTTAAAGTACCAAAATATTTTCTATTTTTACTATTTTGGTCCACAGCATTACTACTACTGCTACAATATTTAATTTTGTCCAATTAACTTTAAATTAACTTTTTCTTAACGTTATGGTTTATGAATTTTTCCGGATAATTATTATCATATAGATATCGTTTTACAGTTGGACTTGTGAAATTTATGATGGGATAATAAAATCGCTTTATCTACTAAAGTATACACCATAGCCCTCTTCTGCTGTATTTTATGATATAAATCAAAGTTTAGAAATCTACCTGAAAAAGTATCTTTCCTATACCAATTTGTAATAATTCGATTCGAATTATTTCTAATTAATGATATCTCTAGAAAGTTAATAGTACCATTTACTTTTTTTTCATGCGTACATTGTAATCTACTATGGAACTGTTAAAGGTTGTTAACAATAAATCTAATTTATTTTCAGGTATACACATTATAGTGTCATCAACATAACGAAAATAAAATAATGGTTGAAAATCTAATTTGTTGATACACTCTTCCTCTAAGTCAGTCATTACTAATTCAGCAAATTGAGGGCTTACTGGTGATCCCATTGGGCTTCCAAAATATTGCTGGTAATATTTACCATCCCATTTAAAAAACGTAATATACATTAAAAATGTTACAACATTAATTATTTCACTAAGTGGTATATTATATTTATTTGTTATTAAGTAATATTGTTTTTTGATGCTTTTTATTAAAAGTTCAGTAGGTATATTAGTAAACAATGAAACCACGTCTAAAGAAACTAAAATATAACCAGGTGGTATGTCACAGTTTGTCACTTTCTTAATTAATTCATGCTATTTTTTACATATGATTTTGGCTTATTTATGCTATTGCTGATTATATTGTTAATAATCATCGATAATTTATAAGTCGGGCTACCAATACATGATACTATGGGTCTTAATGGTACATCTTTCTTGTGTACTTTCGGTAAGCCATAAATTTTTCATAAAACTGTATTTGTTAGTGTAAGTTCATTCTTATGATATTTCTTGTCTAGAAATCCTAATTCATTCCAAATTGTTAATATTTTTGTGTACTTTTTTGTAATTTGTTTAGTGGATTAATATTTTTTAGCAACCGGTTTGTATGTGTTCGTATCAGAAATGAGATTTTGCATTTTTGTTTTATACGTTATTGTAAATAAAGGTATAGCCTGAAGAGGATGACAAAAAGTCATTGAAACCTCGCCATCTAATTAAATGTATGGTTTATTCACCAAGATCGAGAAACCTTAGTTTGAAATAATATTTGCGTGGATGACAAAATATACATCTATAAACAATTTTAAAAGTTTTGGGGATTTGCTCTTATATGTATGTAATCATGTATCTAAGGTTACTCACTCAATTTTGGACCGATTTAGCTGTGACTTACAAAGTAACTTCGTCATAATGTAATTAGATAATTGTCCAGATATACAACACAGAAAACGTTCAAGTTATAACATTAGTTTTAATTGCGTAGAAACGGTTATGTAGCATTATCTTGAAATGTATTAATCCTGCATAAAAACTTGTTACGCACGAATTGTTTGTCCTAAAATAACAAAACTTTTTCCTATTTTACAATTTACGCTTAGAACAATATTTTTAAAGATAAATAAGTAGAACGGTCAAAATAACGAAAAATTTAAAAAAATCATGTTTTTTCAGAACAAAATTAAATATATCACAGTGGGTGTGAAATGTGACATGATCCGAACGCGAAGATAATAAAAACATAATATGAAGTCATGTTTCTATTATTATCTCTTATAATGTATATTATATTCTGTAATTTAGACCAAAAATCCCGAGCTTTGAGACAATTAATAAAAGTTGAATTTTTGAATCTGGTATTTTACTTAATGCCCAGAAATAATGCGTACGCAAAGCGCGATTTTTACACAGTCGTGCCTTATATGCTAAAAACGAAGCTTCGCTTTTTGAATGCCTTGCATCGCGTAGCGCGGTGGAGCTGTAGATCGAACGAATCGCGAAACGATTACACAGGCACACAAAAAAATGGTCTACTTTCCAGCGAACTTTGTGGACTATAGCGAAGAACAAGGTGAACGGCTTCACCAGGATATCAAGGAAATAGAACGTCGCTACCAAGGAGAGTGGGATGTTAATATGATGGCAGATTTTTGTTGGATGCTGAAAAGAAAAACCAAGGCAAAGGGGGTAAAAAGAAAAAGAAATCCACTGCATAGGACGTTCGAAGATAGCAGAGTTCGGTACAAGCGAGCAAAAGTGTGAGAGAATTGCTACAATGTTGAGGTTTTATATTTTAAAACACAGTAATTCTCCAACGTCAGTTTCTTTTTTTTCAGAGTAAAAAAGAAAATTCACTGGTAATATTTTGCAGTCAGATTAAACATATCGAAATACACAAAAAACATGAGTCATGAAATCGCAAAAAATGTATTTTAAGCTCTTACAGACAAATTTTAGGATTTTTTTTGAAATTTCTCATGGTTTTTTTACAATTTTTTCAAAATCTTAAGGACCTACGAGTAAAATAGACCCTATATTTGGTTTCAGTACGTCAAAATATATTAAAATAATGCATGATATAACTTCAAAAAAATTTATTGCCTAATAAATGCGGACTCTTGAATGCAAATTTTCACAATTTTCAGCAATTTTCACAGTTTTCTAGCATATTTTCCAAATTCAAAGAGCGTACGTGTAAAATAAACTCCAGATTCAGTTTCAGCGTGTCAAAATACATGAGAAATGATATTTTAGTATGTTTCAAATTTCCTAATCTATTACACTGAACACTCACCCACTTTTTCCTTTCTAAAAATTGGATTTTCCGACTTACCAGGTAGTTTTTCTTCATTTAAAAAAAAAATAAAGGGTTCTAGAGCAATTCTGCGCCCGGATTCGGTTTCAGCGCGTCAAACTACATAAAAAATAATACCTCTACTCTCTGGGTCTTGCATCTTTATTTTTGTGTGCCTGTGCTATCGGTGAAGGCTATAGTTCCATTATTCTCTTAAATAGAATTTTGAGGTATTTATACCTGTATTTTTAAACAATTTTCGATTGTTTACAATTTTTCTCAGTTATTTCTCTGTTTTCTACATTTTTCATTATATTTCGGTATATATTAATTATTGTTTGAACATATTTTTACTTTTTACTACTAAATAAATAATTAGTATCCATAATTGATTAATAATTAATATTAATAAATATAAGTACTGCAGCAGTCCATTTTCTAAAATAAAAAAAAAGGAAATTAGTAATTATTTAAATTTAAATTGTATATAAGTTATGAAAAATACTTATCTATATTTGAATTTCCCGCGTTGTCAGTTTTGAATTATCCCGCGTTTCATAGGGATGTACTGCTGCCAACTGTATCACCAAACCGCCAACCTTTGATGTTGATGTCTCTAAGTCCACGTGCTGAGATAACCTATAAATAAATAAATAATAAATACACGATTTAAATAACATTTACAACTATGTATTGTTAAAATAGTTAATATACTGTCATTTTTTTATATTTTTATGAATAATATATTGCTGATGTTTATTGCAAAGTGAACAATAAACAAATAGCTATATATTACTAGATTTTAGATTGTTTAATTACATAATAATTATATTTTTATTTATGTTAAGATTATTGTAAAAACTTATATTTTTTAATGTTATTTTATTATATTGAATCGAATTTTTTATAAATTGTTTATAATTTTAATTTAATACATACGTACCTTTTTTGTATCGGTGTGTCAAATTGGCGGGATACTTACATGTATATAAAGGGCCTAAGTCCCATGTTTGTCATCTCAGTTCCTTTCCTGGAATCGACCAACAAGGTAAGGACCGGCTTATCCTTACGGAGAACTAAATTAATAATTCCTTACGGATAATAAAATTACGGCGTAGAAGACGAACGTAATAAGGTTGATAAAGAGTGATTCTAAGTAAGTGCAGTAATATAAAGCCAAATTTATAGAGCTAAGGGACAAATTAAGTTACGAGCGTTGCAAATGAAAAAGAGACTAATAAGTAGAGTTGAAGATATTATTCAAAGCCAATATAAGCGGGACTACCGATAGTGAGATCGAAACGAAGGGTTGGGCAAGAATTTTTGTATCCTACACTATAAAATCAATGCTCGGAGAAGAGCCGGCGATGAGAAACATGGACTAGAAAACTCAAACATTAGAAAGAAGTAATAAATTAAGCCGTTTTTTGGATAATGTCGCAGTAATAAAAGGGGGACATCAAATTCTCCGAATTAACTACGAAGCGATACAGAAAATGCAGGGGATTAGATAATTTTTTGATCACACACATCTAACGGTCCAATCGGGTGCAAGCACAGAAAAATGAGAACTAATTACGCAATTTCCATCTAAAGCAAAGCGTAAGACAAAGACAGATGCATAGATTTTTAGGGTATATAAAGAGGACCCAGAACAGACACAGCCACTCCTAGTTTTTCGTCTAAAGCTTTTGTAAGGCGAAGTTCTGCTAGTCAACTCTTTAATTTTTGTCCGAGGGCGAAGCTCTGCTACTCGAAATTTAAAAAAATACGCATTCAAAGTCAAGAGAGATCTTGTATTCGGGAATCGAGACGCATCGTTGGTATCTACGAGCCTTAGTCAAGGAACTACGACTTCGACATCTGGCAATCATCGAACTCCGAACGCATACGCATCTAACGTTGGCGCCTGCAGGTCTAGCGGGACATCACTAAGCCACTTGACACCGCTATCTATGTTTGAAGCATACAGTCGTTCCTTCCCATGTATATATGTATATGTATGTATATGATGGGAAGGAACGAAGTATATATATGGGTATAAACTTCAATATCGGGGTTTATGACGCCCATGACAGAGAGGGAAGATACGTACTTTAGAACGAGCAAGAAAGAGGTTCGAGTTATGACGCCAGGGCTCCACCCCCAACCAGTGGGTGGAAGGAGACAGAAGATACAAATTTATTACGTCGGGCGTGATAAACCCCTATTGGGAAGTTTATATATACATTATCAGTTTTTTATCTCATATTTAATAATAAAAGTTAAAATTAAGCATAAAAAAATAGAATCAATAAGAAAAAATATTAATTTTTCATAAGCGAACAAAAATTAATGGTATAGCTCTTTATTTTGCTCAAAAATAAGTAAAATTCATATACCTATTCAAAAACCGTTCCGGCACTGGTACTTTTACCTTAATAATGGACCAACCTATAGGTAATTTTTCCTCTTTACTCAACTACGTAAATAGGTGTATCCGGAAATAAAAATTGAATAAGACAATAATTATCAACATTATTTTATAGCTGTATATGCATGGAAGACTGGGAAGGACCTGACTGTTCAAAACTTGCAAATTGCACTTCAACAAACTCATCGTGCCATAAAAATAGCAAATGAAGTTCTACTATAATTGGAACATGCGGGAGTAATTTCATACTGTATATATGTTAAAACCTTTGATTGTTTGTGTTAAATTTTAAAATTTGTTTAATAATTACATTTTTTATCTAATTTTTGAGAAATCTTATTCTTTCATTTAGAATTACTTGCATTTTTTCAAAGAAACTGTACACCTTAAAAGTAATATACCAGTGATTATGGGTTAAAAATACTAAGTTAGTTTTACAAATTTCTTGTTAGTTAGAAAATATACTTTGTATTATAAAATGTCATATCTTCCCTTAATTTACAAACATAAAGTAAGATGATTTATAAATTAGAGGTAAATGCTAAATTTAATAGAAAAGTAAATAATTACAAATCTATCGAAAAGAATTTGTGAAAATAACGCTACTGACTGCCCTTAAGCACTTAGCAGACGGGTGGCGCAAGTATTATCCTAGTTTACAAGAATAAATAAAAGACACTTCTTGATGGAAATTTCGAATGTAGAAATAATTTTTTATTTTAGACAATAGATACGATTTCTGTTTATTTGAATACCAAATATCTTATTAAGATATTTACTTTATAGAAAATAATGTAATTTTTATCGAATCAATTCTATAATACAATTTAAATATAAGTATTTATTTTTATTTAATTTATTTACTATTCAAAAAACTAATCTCAAGGTTTTTATTAGACAACATTTAATCACTTGGAAATGTTTACGAAATAAGTTTTAGTTGCAAATAAGTTATATTATGAATTTTTAACTCTAGATTCAAAAATCGTTAGCACACATAATTAAACAGATTGCAAATAAATACTACACACTTATCATATAAATTTTACTAAAATTTTACATATGAAGTTATATTATTTTATTTATTTTAATTACATACATTGAAATTTATTTGATTATATAACCTTAAGACTACTACGTCACAAAAAAATAGATTGGTAAATAAAATTTAAGATATTTATTTATTATTATGTAGCGCGTAAATAATTACAGAAAAGTAAATAAATAAGAATAAGTAAATAAATAAGTAAATAAATAAATAAATGAATAAGTAAATAAATAAATAAGAATTTAGAAAAGTAAATAATTACAAATCTATCAAAAAATTACGAAAATAATCTGAAAGATAAATTTGAAAAGTTAATTCTGAAAGATTGATGGAAAGTATTATAACCAAAAAAGTATTACATACTTAGATGTTGTAAAAAAATTATATATTATCTCCATAACAATAAGTGTCCTAATTACATCTGAATTCATACATTTATACTTTCTTAATTTAGGTTAAATAAAATGTAATGTAAATACAAAACTTTAAAAAACACAAGTGAAAGTTACATAGTTAAACATACGAAAAAATATATGCAAATTAGATATATGTATTGCTCAAATGACTTTAAACATAATAGACATACTATCTTATTTTTTAAAATTTGATTAGTTTTAACAAAATCTGTTAAAATAGATTTACATAGTGAGGACTTAAGTTTACCTTCATGTACTATTAGTTGCTTTGACTTTTGGTTAACTGAATACACCAATTGCAACAATTTACAACAATTGCCGAGTTGTGAGAAATTTATTTGATAAGAGCATTTTTATTTTTATTAATTATTTTTTTAATAAATAATCATTTTATTTACATACAGGTAATAAAAAGTTAAATATTGTTTAAAAAACTTTATGAGCGTAACTTGATCTAACAGTTTGTTCACGATGTATTATGTAAAAACTTTTATATATATTTTTAGAAACTGTTTAATCTAATCTATTCTCTTATAGAAATTATATTTTCGTCCTAAGTATTTAAAAAAAATTATCATTTATTATATTAAATTTCTAACATCAAGTTTTATGAATAGAAAGTATTTTGAAATAACACCTTCCACGAAGGTGTGAGAATACGCAAGTATAATGATAGTTGTTAACTGATAAAATAAATATTTTCATTTCTTGCTTCTATCTTTTTTCTACTTAGAAAAACTTCAAATTTTCAACAACTTAAAATTTGGTATTAAAAAGTATATAAATTGTTATTAAGAAGTTGTTTGAATAGAAAGCACTGAAATGAAGCGGAATAACCGACAAGTATTTTGTACCACATTGTAAATCTAATATTTAACTTTAATTATTAAGAATAAGATCAAACCATAATCGCAGTATTCGCAAAAAGTTACTGCAATGAAAGTACTGAAATCAAAATAAAATCGTCAAGTATTTTGCGCTACATAATAATAAATAAATATCTTAAATTTTATTTACCAATCTATTTTTTTGTGACATAGCAGTCTTAAGGTTATATAATCAAATAAATTTCAATGTATGTAATTAAAATAAATAAAATAATATAACTTCATATGTAAAATTTTAGTAAAATTTATATGATAAGTGTGTAGTATTTATTTGCAATCTGTTTAATTATGTGTGCTAACGATTTTTGAATCTAGAGTTAAAAATTCATAATATAACTTATTTGCAACTAAAACTTATTTCGTAAACATTTCCAAGTGATTAAATGTTGTCTAATAAAAACCTTGAGATTAGTTTTTTGAATAGTAAATAAATTAAATAAAAATAAATACTTATATTTAAATTGTATTATAGAATTGATTCGATAAAAATTACATTATTTTCTATAAAGTAAATATCTTAATAAGATATTTGGTATTCAAATAAACAGAAATCGTATCTATTGTCTAAAATAAAAAATTATTTCTGAAACTTCCATCAAGAAGTGTCTTTTATTTATTCTTGTAAACTAGGATAATACTTGCGCCACCCGTCTGCTAAGTGCTTAAGGGCAGTCAGTAGCGTTATTTTCACAAATTCTTTTCGATAGATTTGTAATTATTTACTTTTCTATTAAATTTAGCATTTACCTCTAATTTATAAATCATCTTACTTTATGTTTGTAAATTAAGGGAAGATATGACATTTTATAATACAAAGTATATTTTCTAACTAACAAGAAATCTGTAAAACTAACTTAGTATTTTTAACCCATAATCACTGGTATATTACTTTTAAGGTGTACAGTTTCTTTGAAAAAATGCAAGTAATTCTAAATGAAAGAATAAGATTTCTCAAAAATTAGATAAAAAATGTAATTATTAAACAAATTTTAAAATTTAACACAAACAATCAAAGGTTTTAACATATATACAGTATGAAATTACTCCCGCATGTTCCAATTATAGTAGAACTTCATTTGCTATTTTTATGGCACGATGAGTTTGTTGAAGTGCAATTTGCAAGTTTTGAACAGTCAGGTCCTTCCCAGTCTTCCATGCATATACAGCTATAAAATAATGTTGATAATTATTGTCTTATTCAATTTTTATTTCCGGATACACCTATTTACGTAGTTGAGTAAAGAGGAAAAATTACCTATAGGTTGGTCCATAATTAAGGTAAAAGTACCAGTGCCGGAACGGTTTTTGAATAGGTATCTGAATTTTACTTATTTTTGAGCAAAATAAAGAGCTATACCATTAATTTTTGTTCGCTTATGAAAAATTAATATTTTTTCTTATTGATTCTATTTTTTTATGCTTAATTTTAACTTTTATTATTAAATATGAGATAAAAAACTGATAATGTGAATTTGTACGCTATTTGGAACATTTAAAATAATTTTGTAGGTTAGAAACTTGTTTTTTAAATAATTTATTTTCAACGCATAGTTGACTCTTCAAAGATGATGTAAAATATTAAAATAGTTATTAGTTAATAAAAACTATCAAAAAGACATTTAAAAAGTGTAAATAAATATAAAATATCTGTTAAAAGTGTTTCACGACACGGACAAAATATAGATTTATGTACCAATTATGAAACATTTTTTCTTGCTGTTCCAAATTTATGGACATGAGAAAATGATGTACATATTTTGGAACAGTATAATTTATGAATCAATTAGATAGAAATTTGAATTTTAGTGTACATCATATAAAAGTATAGCTTATATACATAATATATGTTTATAAAGTAGAATGAAATATGTTTAAATAGCTTAAAATAAGGCTTCGGAAATCAGCACTACTTGTCACCATAACCTTTCAAATTAGTTAACTTTTGACCCTTTTATAATTTTTTTACTTAATTACATATTTTTTACGTTCTTAAATTTATAAATCTACATTTCTTAACTTATTTGAAATTTGATTTATTTTTTTCACTTATAAAAGACTGAAAGTTTTGTTAAAATATAATAATTTAACTCTATGTTCCACAATACGGCACGTTCCGCAATAGGTACTTTTACCTTAAGACATACTGCACCATTTTTACAAGAATGATAGGAACACTCATTGTGATGGCATTCTCCAACTCCTCTACCACTTGCTGGTCTGGACATTGATACAGGCAAGACATTACCATCTGTGCGCAATTCAATGTCATATATACAACCAGAAAATCCTGTATGAAGTGGCAAATTATGTGGCAGTACTTCAAAATATTTTGATTTATGTCCACCTACAAAACAATAATTTGATATCAAGGTTAATTATAAATAATCAAAATGAAGTATAAATTAAAACACCATTATCATACCGATATAAAAAATTGGCGAAACGTCTAACCGCTTATTTGCACCAGCGGCTCGACCAGTTACATCCAGGAATCTCTACCTTTCCTTCCAATTTGTAGCGTATGAATTTTTTGAGATTTTACGTTCAAAGGAGTATTTGTAAAAATTCGGCTGACACCAGAGCCTAAATCCTACGTAAGCATGAAATATCCACGCACGTATGTTATTGAGAAATGATCGGTAGCTTCGCGTCGTTTGACCCATATAAGCTATCAAAGATATTTGTTCTAAAGTTTTTATACTGTACCTGTGAAAACTGTAGTCCAAAACCAAGAATTCAAATTATCAACATTAAACATAACCGATAATTGTCACTGACAGGTTATGCTACGCGCACGTTTCTCGGCAAATTAGATGATTGACGACCGTGTAAGATAAAAGATGACCGTTTAAGATAATAATGAAAAAATAACTAGATCACGCGTGTCTCACTCACTCTTTCGTTTTCCCCTATAGCTCTGTCTCAACTTTTTCGAGTAGACATATATATATAGGAAACGAAAACGATATCGAAAAATACATAGCCGAGTAAAAGAATTTGACATCTCAGATATTTCCATGAAGTTTTATTGAAAGTATTACTAAATAATTTATCGAAAACTTAATAAACTGAAGAAATATTAAAAAAGAAATAATATATGATATAAAAAGTTACGTAAATAACATATTATATATTAATATTCAAAAATAAAAAACCGCAGGTGCAGTTAGATGTCTAATAGGTGCTAGCGCGCATTATACTTGCGTTGGTTGCGCTACCGCGCACCTTGATACATATATATATATATCAGGCTTAAAAATATCAGGTTTGCCTTTACGAATATTACAAAGCGTATAGATAGCCGAAAAGAATATACCTTAAGTATCCAAATATATATAGATATATATAAATGTATATATATTTTTTTTTTTTTTTTATTTTATTTAACGTCGCTCTATTTATGCTGCCAGGGCTAATCAGCGACGGAGGTGAACGGTGTGTCTGTAAACAAAGCACATGTAGTTGTGGTAACAGTGATGCTTGTGTCCATCGGAAGATATCATCGGTCACTGTAATTAGTCTAATAATTACAGTTTCCTGTCCTCCCGATGGAACCACCGCGATCCTCTTTACATCTTCGCGTCCCTAACGTTCCCTATAGTTCAGATGCCCGTGCCTCTCTGCACTGACAAGTGCACGAAACGCACGCGCACCTGAACTGGCGTCACATTATAGTGACACGCCGAGCCACTGAGTCGCGGTGTTCGAAAAATGCACATGAAAAAATTTTCAGAGGTACACGTCTGGGATCGAACCCACGACCCTCGGTGTGAGAGTCGGGAGCTCTACCCATGAGCCACCGCGGCTCTCAAATGTATATATATATATATATATATATATATATCTTTTCGGCTATCTATACGCTTTGTAATATTCGTAAAGGCAAACCTGATATTTTATATTATTTCAATTACTGAACCAACCGTTTTTTTGACAATAAATATTGTTTGGAACTGCAATTTATTTATAACAATTCTTCTTTGCACTGCATTTTATTTACAATATTTATTGTTTGAATTGCAATTTATTGACAATTATTCATATTTTTAACTGCAACAATTTTTAATTTAAACTGCATTTATTTATAATAATTCTTATATCGATTATTAATTAGTAATGTGTGTAATAAAATAACATTACGTATATTTCATTCTATAATTAGTTAACGTGTTCGCCGTGCAATTGTTTATATAATCAAAATTAAAATGGTTATTGAACTTAAATAATTTTATGCAATTGTTTATAAAATATTATAATTTTATGTGTGTTTTTGTCCATTAAAAAGCTAGAAGAATTTAGTTACATATGTTCATTTGAACAGAAGACATTATATAATTATATTAACAAATTTAAATAAATAATGCATGATTAATACAAATAAAAAACATATTATTTTATTATCCCACATTATATCCTACATCTCTACTCTCAAAATAACTTCGCTCACTACTCCTGGAGACGTAAGGCTAGTCCTAGTCAAACAAGAGCCAAAGGAACGAGAATGGTTTATTAACCATTTGCCTTCTTGCAATATTTTTGTAGCAGTTGGTACAAGTCTGGACGTGACAATATACAATACAATATTGTTTATTCATTCTTATAAGACATGACGGAGCAACAAATTAAAAAATAAATTTTGTGTAGTATATTTTTTTGAAAAATTTTTCAATTTCCCAAATAGTATAATTATAAGGACGTACAATGATGACATCCACTAATTTCACATTATGTTTTCTTCTGAACGTATTCAAGTAATGTAACTATCACACATTCATATATCACTCAACATAAATATATAATAAACATATTCCTATGCATGTCTCAATCTCACAACATTTCCAAATCATTTTCACACGACATATATTGGGTTTACAGAAATGTATAAAAATGTAGTGTGTAACTAAAAGGATATACACAGATAACTTATCCACTTAATTAACATTGTTTTATCCTTTAAAATTATTCAAGTTAACGCGATTTTACACAATCATATTTGTTACTCAATAATATTCCTAAATGTGTAGTTTATAAAATATACTTATAGTTATTGAATACGTTTTTTAACATTTAGAACCAAAAAGTCATTTCTTTGACAATCACAAGTCATTGTATAATATTTTGTAACATTTATAATATAAAGAAAAGCATTACAAGACAAGTATTTCTGTTAAAAATAAAATAATTATTTTTGAATAGTATATGCCCTGTTATCCTTTGGTTATTTCGGGAATTTCTGAGGTATTCTGGAATAACTCCTTTAATCTCGGAATTTCATGGATATTTCGGTTATTTCTGAGGTACTCTGGGATAACCCCACTATATATATATAACTCCACTAATTGCGGGATTGCCTGGAAATTTCGGAAATTTATGAGGTATTTCGGGATACTTCACTAATTACGGGATTTCCTGGATATTTCGAGAATTTCTGAGGTATTTCTGGGTTAACTTCACTAAGTACAGGATTTCCTGAATATTTCAGGAATCTCTGATGTATTCTGGAATAACTCCTCTAATTACGGGATTTCCTCAATATAACGGAAATATCAGAGCTATTTCGGGGTTAACTTCACCAATCACGGGATTTCCTGGATATTTCTGGAATATCAAAGCTATTTCTGGGGTGACTTCACGAAGTACGGGATTTCCTGAATATTTTAGGAATTTCTGATGTATTTGTAATAACTCCACTAATAATTATAATATTTCTGATGTACTCTGGAATAACTCCACTAATTGCGGGATTGCCTGGGAATTTCGGGAATTTATGAGGTATTTCGGGGTAGTCCACTAACTACGGAATCTTTTGGATATTTCGGGAATTTCTGAGGTATTCCGGGATCATAACACTAATTTCGGGATTTCATGGATATTTCGGTAATTTTTGAGGTATTCTGCGATGACTCCACTGATTACAGGATATACTGGATATTTCGGGAATATTAGAGCTATTTCTGGGTTAACTTCACTAAGCACGGGATTTCCTGAATATTTCGGGAATTCTGATTTATTCCGGGATAACCCCACTAACTGCGGTATTTCCTGGGTGTATCGTGAATTTCACTTTTTCAACTTTATTGATGTCTAATGGTTTACCTCCATATAAAGTACTATTGAAGAAAGGAATGATCGTTATGTTACTTAGGAATTTACATTTTGATGGTGGTTTATGTAATGGTACCAGACTCATTATTACTGAATTTATGCAATGTTCTATACATGGATAAATAATATCAGGTAAAAATTCGGGATAAATCGTGATGATTCCAAATATAGATTTGTGCCCATCAGAGAATGATATACCATTTAATATGACTAGACTACAATTCCTTATTAGACCAAGTTTTGCTATTACTATTAATAAATCTCAAGGTTATAACGGGTACGGATTTCGAGTGTCGGCGCAGATTAGGTCCCTGGATTATCGGTGACGATCGTCGATAGGACCAAGTCGACTAGCCGGGATAATTGCGAATAGTAGCGCAGTGGTGAAGCTTCTGCCTTTGCGCTCCCGAGATCGTGGGGTTCGCGCCCCGATACCTTCGTTGATTTTTTTATTCCTTATAGTCAATGCGTACCCCGTTACAAGGTCAATTATTATTTAAAAAAGTGGGTGTATATTTACCAAAAGTTGTTTTTAGTCATGGTCAATTCTATGTTGCATTATCAAGAGTTACAGGGGAGGATCAATTGAAAATACATTTTTTAAATCACTCAATGATAGTTACAAATGCAGAAGAAGAAGTACTTAATAAAAATGAAAATAATTTATGTGAGAATGCAATAGTACGACAAATATAGTGTTTCCTGAAGTATTTGATAAATAAAAAAATTAATTTTTAATATTAAATATTAATTTACCAAAAATATAAACATTATATAATTAATAAAAATTTTTAAAAATAATAAGTTTTCTGCAATAAAAAACATTTTTTATACAACAAAAAAAAATAATTTTTTAAAATAATTAATTTTCTGCAGGAAGCGACATTTATTATATAACATTAAAGTATGAAACAAACCAATTTAAAAAGTAATGAATTGTCTGTATCAAACGACATTGGTTTATATAAAATTATTAACCAAAAAAAAAACAAATTTTGAAATTCATAAATTGTCTGAATCCAGTGACATTGGATGTGTAACATTATTTACGAAATAAACAAATTTGAAAACAAATAAACTCTCTGCGTCAAGCGACAATTCTCATATATAACATTAAAAAACGAAACAAACCAATTTAAAAACTAATAAATTGTATGCATCAAGCGACAATTGTTATATAACATTAAAATATGTATATAATATGTATGTATATATTATATAAAATATACTAAATTATGCATATAACATTCGCAGGCTGTTACAATGTAGCAATTATCATACAACCATAACTCACTATAACAATTCGAATCCTACAGAGCAATTTTAATCTTTATAAAATTCTCTTCTATTGACTTAAAAATCCTTCTTTTTCTTCTATTTCTTGTAAAAATATTTTCGTATTTTACATTATTCTTTTGTATAACATAAAATAAACCAATTAATTATTTTTTTTATTTTTAATGCAGCCATATTTTGAACATAATATTTTATAAATTTGAAAACATTTATATAATTTAAAATAAGTTATTTTTAAATGTATAATATTTACGATGATTATATATTTATATTTTTTAAATATATAATATTTTTTTGCCATTTTTTCAGCAGTTGTACTTTTGTTTGATAAAAATATATTCATGCAAAATATTTCAGATTTTAATGTGTATGAAAATCACGTTCATAATATGACAGTCTCAAACCTGTAAATGTAGAGAGAAAATAGAACTAATAAACTTTTATAATAATATTGTAATCAACAGAATTTATACTATTGTATATTTATTGAATAGCAGTTCGTAGCCTGAGCAAAGCGAGGGTGTGTCAAATAAGACGAGTTTAAATAAGTTTATACAATTAGATTGTAAACATTAATAGTTACAATTGAACGTAATTCTAGTGGAAATAATTCCGTAATTTTTGAAAGTGTGCAGTAAAGTTGTCCGGTGTTTATCATATCTGTAATATTTGAAAAATTTTTCCAACGTTAACAAAGTTTGGCCTATTTTTGCACATAGCGTGGTCTACTTTAACTCATTTTAGGATAAATTTAAGACAATTATTTTGGAGTAATATATTTTAGTAAAGTTACCGAAATGTTTCTAAAGTTTCGAAAAGTAAAGCAAACACCTTGCTAAAACTGAAAAAATTATGGAAATATTACAGTTTTGATAAAGATTGGTTCACTTTTGGCGTATTTTGAAGCATTTTTGTTAAAAATATTGAGAAAATAAAATTAATCAACATTTATAAAATAAATATCGTAATGAACAAAATTAAAAAAACTGTAAAATAATAATTGTATAATTTCTAAAATGTAAAAAATTGTACAAAATATTTTGATAACTTCTCTAAATATTGTAGTAATTATAAATAACATGGTAAATATTATACTAACCGAGGGAGCGGTAGCGACCAAAGTAGAACGACTAGTATTAATAACTTGTTGATTTCACCCTCCATTGTTAATTATTAAAAGGAATCGATGGCGAGGATCAGTTTTTTAAATAAATAAACACTATTTATTTAAATTTAGTTGTACAACGTTTCGTCTGCGTAGTTTGCAGACCTCTTCAGGTACTATAATTTTATTGAGCACAAAATAACAATTTTAATAATTACAAATTAACGGACGAAATATTGAATAAATTAACGGAAGAAAATATTACCATTGATACACTGAAACGTAGATGTAATAAGCCCAGAAAGGCGTCGTCGAATAACAAGAGTATGCGAAATCGAGCGAATTTATACAAACAAAACAAGTGTCTGCGAGTATATGTGTATGTATGTTTACAAATTAAAAGTCAATTTCTTAGAAATACTCGGATATAAATAGTCTCTTTAAATCACATCATAATACTTTTATATTGTCGGTTTAAATATTGTATGTCTTCTTTTCTATTGATAGTCGAATTATAATAATTAATGTGTAACATTTCTGAAATAATTCGTTTTTTGTAGGATGACTCTCTATCTAATATTTTTACGTTGTTCCAATCGAACTCATGATCCGCATTTTTAACAATATGTGCAATAACAACAGCTTCCGGATTTTTATTTTTCTGGTGTTCTTTAATTCTGTTTTTTTGGCAGCGTTTAGTTTCTCCGATGTAAGTTGCCGGGCATTATTTACAATTAAATTTGTATACTACCCCTGTCATATCCCATTTTTCAGTTGAGTCTTTGCCTAATTTTATTATATTATTAAATTTGTGATTAATTAATGGAATTGTGTTAATGTTAAATTTTCTTAACATGTTTGAACATTTATTAAAAAACTCTTGATTATAAGGTAATGATATAGTGCAAATTGGAAGCTGTTTTCTTGTTTCGTTTGTGCCTGTGAATTTAATTTTACGTAGTCTGTTTTTAATTGCCAAATTCATGAAATTATCGGGATAGTTATTCGTTTTTAATAAGTTTCTAACAATCATTATATTTTGTTTGTGAAATTGTTGATGAAATAAGATAATTGCTCTGTCTACTAAATTATAAATTATGTTTCGTTTTTGTTGAATAGTATGATTTGATTCAAAATTTAGTATACGATTAGAATTTGTTGATTTTTTAAACCAATTGGTTATAATTTTATTGTCAGTTTTAATCAATGTAAGATCTAAAAAATTAATGCAGTTATTTTCTTCCATTTCATGTGTAAATTTTAAATAATTACTGTAGTTGTTAAAAACTTGTAAAACCATATTTATGTGTTCTTTTTGTATAAATAAAAGTATGTCATCTACGTATCGATAGTAAATTAATGGGGAACAATTACACATATTGTTAAAAATGCGGATCATGAGTTCGATTGGAACAACGTAAAAATATTAGATAGAGAGTCATCCTACAAAAAACGAATTATTTCAGAAATGTTACACATTAATTATTATAATTCGACTATCAATAGAAAAGAAGACATACAATATTTAAACCGACAATATAAAAGTATTATGATGTGATTTAAAGAGACTATTTATATCCGAGTATTTCTAAGAAATTGACTTTTAATTTGTAAACATATATACACATATACTCGCATACTCTTGTTTTGTTTTGTATAAATTCGCTCGATTTCGCATACTCTTGTTATTCGACGACGCCTTTCTGGGCTTATTATATCTACGTTTCAGTGTATCAATGGTAATATTTTCTTCCGTTAATTTATTCAATATTTCGTCCGTTAATTTGTAATTATTAAAATTGTTATTTTGTACTCAATAAATTTATAGTACCTGAAGAGGTCTGCAAACCACGCAGACGAAACGTTGTACAACTAAATTTAAATAAATAGTGTTTATTTATTTAAAAAACTGACCCTCGACATCGATTCCTTTTAGACTAGTATTAATTATTATTTATGTATTCGAATAAATTTTATCTTATGTAGTACATAATCCAATAGTACATAATCCAATATCGAAAAACACCTTCTGCCAAGGTGTAAAAATTCGCAAGTATGGTGTAATTCCGATCACACTTTTACAATTGTTATCTAATAGCTAATAATCTAATTTTAACGCACAACTTTTTTCTACTTAAAACAATAAATTATTAAATTTTTTTATTGCTAAAAAGCTTTTGCAATCGAAAGTACTGACATCAAATTGGAATCGACAAATATTTAATAATTCTCACATGTTTTCAGGATGGCGTGTAAATTACACATAATTTATAATTTTTACCCTACCAGGTCTTACAGCAATAAATAAACAATATTACTTATAACAATATTCATTTGTGCGAAATTAATTTCTCCAAATTTAATAAAACAGAAATTTATCTTTTTAATTCTTTTTAAATAAAATAATACTTGCACCACCGTTAGTTATATTTCGGCAGTAGATTGTGATTAACTAAGCATGTACGATTTTAAAGTATCGTATTTATTCATATCATATAAAATAATAAATACTAGCTAGAAACGCTCGCTTCGCTCGCGATTTACATATACTGATGACGTGACAACATTTTTACATAATTGGGCACGACCGTAAAACGATAGTGTCTTATATTTTTGTCATCGAAAAAAGTGTTGTTCCTCAAATATCTCAAAATGTTTTCCATCGATTTGATTGAAATTTTAAGGTTATATTCCTTATCATTTGGGGACCTTATAGTCCTATTTCCAGTTATATTGATACAAACATATTTAAGTTATAATGATATTTACAGGTATATAAATATAGTTATTCTTCAACAACTCAAAAACTTGAGGTTCTACAAAAAAACTTTAAATGGACGAAATATTCGTTTCAAAATTACAAAACATTTCCTATGAAATACTTTGCAATTGCAAACGTATTCCTTAAGATAAACATAAAAAAACGCTTAAACAATGCTAATTGATCAATAATACACGTATTTTTGTAATAAATGAAAAACTTCAAATTCTACATAAAAACTTTATATAGACGAAGTGTTTGTTTTAAAATTCCAAAACTTTTTTCTATTGAAAATTTTGCAGTCCGAAGAAAAATTTGTTAAGATAAACTTCTACAAAACATTCAAAACGATGAAAAAGGGTTAAAATCGACAAAATGTTCGTGTTAAATTTACAAAAATTTCTATTGCATTTAACAAATTTTTCGAAGAATTTTCAAATATAAATATGGAAAACCGATTAAGGGGGTCTCATACTCAATTTTTACCGACCGAGCCAATAGAGTGATAGTATGGTTGAAAAATACTTCAATCTAGATAAATATAAAGAATTTCGACAAACTAGCTAGAAGATAGAGGTGCCCTTTCTTTTGTAGTTATGTATCACTGTGCAAAGTTTCTATTTATTATATTGAGGCATTGAAGAGAAAACCTTGTATAAAAAACACTATCTCCGGCGTCCACATAATGAAATTTTCGTACAAGGTTTTCTCTTACATGTATCAATAAAATGACTTGAAACTTTGTATAGAAGTAAATAATTATTTAATAAAGGGCATCTAACTGTTTGTTTTGCATAGTTTTATAAAACTAAAAGTAGTTTTATTATCATTATTAAAAGAATATTTTACGCTAGATGGCAGTACGCACGGATCATGGCAAGCTAGAATATGCTTTCGCCGCCGCCACTATCGACATCACGCATGTGCATTTGTTTCAGACTCGAGACAAATAGCCGAGCAAAATAATTTGATTTGACTCCTATAAAATTTTTTAGTACGTGTCATACTGATACTCATATTATGACTAGTTGAATTTTCGACATGGCAAATTGAACCGTACTACGTATTTATCATAGATTCAATGTAAAAGGAAACGTACTGCTGCAAGAATCCAGCATATCTATCGATGAACCCAAGGGAGCGGATCAAAAATCGACTTGCGAGCCGTGCTCCGCTCCCTTGGGTTCTGCTATCGTTGGTCTTGAGTGTAATGTCGTATTTTTTCAGTATGTAAAAAAAATAAATACGTATAATTGAAATACGTACAAATTCCGTAAACCAAATATACGTAACATTTATTATATATGTATATATCGAAATATGGATTATAATAGATAATAGAAAATACGTATAAGTGAAATACGTTATTTTTTAATTTTTATATTGGAAAAAAATAGTCACACTATTTTTATTATGATGCTCTGGACATCAATGGCGCCATCTACGATCACTTCGATTACGACTTGCCATAGATGGCGCTCTTGATGATAGTTATCATTTCTTATATATAACCAGCATTACCGGCGGTCAGAACGGTAAAATCGCAGAATTGAGTATGAGACCCCCTTAAAATAACTAATTTTGTCCTTTATAAATTGTTGCTCCTCAACTATCTAAAAATTTCTTTGTGAGTTTGACTGATATTTTGAAGGTAGCTTTACTGTCTCTTGGGAACCTAATAATTCTATTTGCAGCACATAGAAAACTAGTGGGGCCGAAATATGTAAAAGCTATACGCTTTTACATTCCAGGCACGATCGTTACAATAATATACTAAATGGTTATGTGTTGATGGTGCCTTTCACCTATTTACATTAAAAAAAATTTGATCGTAATATATACAATAGAAATTAGAAACATTAAATAACAAAAAGGAATCAAAACTTCTAAAAAAAACTCTAAATTTTCGATGGCTATTTTCTGATTCCATCATTTAAAAGGACAGCATAAATTACTTGAATTAGTCATTACAATTGTTTTTTATAGAAATTTAAATGGTTTGGAAATTTTTATCACATTTCCCTCTGCTATTAAACAGGCTTGGGACTGTCATACTTCAGATATAATATTAACATTAACATACTAGGGGGGTCGAGCTATAGCTGGCGCTTCGCGCTCGCACCGTTGGTGGTTTTTGTTATTATATAAAATAATAATAATAATAAAAATTAGAATTGTAATTATAGTATGCAGAATTATTATTTTGCATATACATATATGTTCTAATAATAAATTTAAAATGTATTTATAGATATTAAATTTTAGATATTATTCTAATATTCTGAATATCAATGTATTGAAGAGAAAAGTGTTGTTCCTCAAATATTTCAAAAATTAAAAAAAAAAATATTTGGCAAGAAAGAAGTAATAGGAAATACATTTTTGTAACGTGATGTGAAAAAAATACATACATACATAATTTACATATGTTTATATAAAACCATATAGTTTTTTTTACATTAATGTTTCTTCTAAAGAATATTTGGTAAAACATTATTAATGGGACGTATATTTTGGACAGTAAAGGTAAGTAAATGTGATAAAATATTGTACAATTTAAATTAGTCTATATGAAACAATATAATTAATTTATTTATTCGATATAGAGCAGCATTCATGTATATTGTTTAAATTTGTTAATTTTATAGAAATTCATTTGTATGAAGCTTTGTTTTTTTTATTATGCAGCTGGTGAAATGGTTACTGGAGCATTATATAAATTTAATTTAGGTCCCAAAGATGTGTTATCGGGTGCCTTCTTTGGTAGTATATTTAGAGTAGTGTATATGTACTTTATGTTTAAATTGATGAATTTGTCAAATGAAAAACTCAGTGAACAAAGTAAATTGAAATATGTACATAAAGAGTGAATTATTAACTTCTATATTAAATTACAATGTTATTAATAACATGTAAACGTTAATCATTCCTTTTTTTTATTAATTAAATAAATTAAGAAAAATTAAGAAAAAAGTAATTATAATATTTGAAAAGACAAATATATTTAAGTAATATAAAATCAATATATTCTTAGAATTCGCGGACACAATAAATTCATTATGTTTATTTAACGTTCAAGTCCAAATTTTTCAAGTTTATGAACAAAGTTTTTTGTTCAATTTTATTTAAAAATTTTAATTAAATTTTAATTTAAAATTTTAGAAAAATTTGGACATAATGAAAACATGTTTTACAGGGTTTGACGTTTAGATTATTTTCAAAATTTTATTTTTGTGTGTGGTAAATATTTTTTACTGTTTTATATTTTTTTATATCAAATTTTGTTATAAAAATATTAGTTTTTTTTTAATAAATAAAATTTTTTATTATAATTATTTTTTTTATTCGATTTTTTGTATTAAAAAATAAATAAAACAAGAAAATTGTTATAAATAAATATTTTTGTAAAAAAATAAAAAAAATTTGAAATTCAAATTTGGATACGGGACGCGGGTTACATAAAATGCGATATACATTATTCTTATGTGTATATGATGGCGCTGATGGCACTATTTAAACGGACAATAAATATAACGGATAGTTAGTTTATTTATTTTATTGTGTATATAAAGTTATGTATTGTGACAAGGCAAGTGTGCCTGTCATGGTGCATAGCGAGCACACACACATTCCTACCTACCTATTACCCAATACCTACCTAAACCGTATACTAAAGAAGTCTAGCATCGAGCACACATATCCCTAGCTACCTATATAAGGAGATAACCCCACTAAAGCCGAACAAGCTACACCCTGGAACAGAAGCGGAGCCAGCACACACAAGAGTCGAGGAAACCAGTAGCCACCAAGAAGCTACATGCAGGGCGAGCAGCACTCGAAGAGCCTGGAGACATCAGCTGAGTGCGAAGGCAGCATAAGAGCATGGATAGGGCATCGAGGTCCAAAATACCAAGAAGACGGCTGTTGCAGAAATTATAACAGCATATCCGTAATAGCCTCAAGCCAGAAGGAGCCATCCAACAGCAACGGACTCGTACAGGGAGATCAACCTGTAAGGCATAATCATGAGTATGTTTTCAAGAGTAAGGAGCAGGTAGGAGTACACAAGACTGTGTACAGGAGCAGAGGTGTATAGGAGCCAGGGTTAGAGGTTATGTGAGCATAAACATTGCTCACATATACTAACTAAATAACAAGGCACCTGTCAAGTTACTCCTTACCGTATTATAGCAGCCGCGCCGTAGACCTGAGGAACAGCCTCCGGAGCCGACGTCGTGAAGAGACGTCTCAGCAGCCAAGAAGCCACGAAGTAGAGAGAGACGGAGATAGCGACACGTACATGCATCCGCCGAGCAGCCACGACTCATCAACCACGGCAGTAAGGTTCGTCGCCCATCTGGAAATAAACTCACGGATCTATTAGCCGATAATTAATAAGGAACGAGATTATAATTACCAAATAGCAGCCTCGTCGTCGCCAGCTCGTCGTCGCCAGTTGTCGTCGTCGTCGTCTCACTCGAACCATAGCAGAACGCCAACAACAACATCAAGCCGCTCTCGCTGTAAGGCCGCGCTCGCACTGCGCGGAGACGGTCGCGACGCATGCGCGCGGCGCTCTCGCAGAACGAAGGCACGTGTAACGATCGTGCCTAAACATGATTGAGTAATTTTATATTTTTCTACAAAGAAACATAAGTTTCGCACGTTTATACGAATTCGTTTTTGAGATCTATTACATGGAGCGTTGAATAATATCTTGATGTTCATGATACGTACGACATACGTATGATTTTTATGTTAAAATAAAATACATAAAAAAATCATGTAAATAACTTAAGTGAAAGTGTCAGACGGTATAATATCGTGATCGAATACGTGATTAAAAAAACGTGTAAAATTGACTATTTGAACAACACGTAATTAGCCCTATTTATTATCATTCAAAACACTACTAAAGTAAATTAAATTATAAAATATATGAAATATTAATTAAACTGATCTAGTTTTGTACTGGTTTAATAAAGTTGTGCAAAATTAAAATAATTAAAATTAACATAATTAAAATAATTAAGTTGATTTGGCAAATTATATTCCACAAGAATTGTTGCGATGAATATGTTATTAAGCCGTAATATGCGTTGCGGAAAACAAAATTTTTCCGTTTTCCTGGTGTGAATTATTCTTCGGCAACACATAAGACGAAATTACAGAGACCTACCTATCAAAACCCAAAAATTTTAAAAGTTAGTGATATTAAAAATTTAAAAAAATTCAAAAATAATGTTGGAAGGAAAAAGATTACAGTAGAATAGCTTTACAGAGCGATTTTTTGAAAATAATTAACTTTATATTAATCGTTAACTAATTATGATACTTCGTCGGTAATGATTAGGTATAAAATTGATCCCTGTGTTTGCCCAAAAATCTTGATTATTTAGAGATAAAAATTTTTGAAAATATTCACACGTACTATTTGAAGCAATTAGAAGAGCGTTACAAAGAGATTTTTTGGAAAAAAGTTGAGAATACCAATGACAATACAATATATAATAACCTACTGCAATCAATATATCACGTACCTATTATTAATAATTCAGTCGGTAATGAAATGGATATTCATTTAGTAAATGAATTTGAAAAAAAATGTATCTATAGAAATATAACAAATGATGTAAATATAATTAACTCAAATATTGAATTTACTAAAGTTCAACAAAAACATAAATCTAATGAATCATCAAAAATTTTTCAACATGATATTAATGTAAAAGTACTTGACGAATTAAAAAAATATTAGAATATTATCAAATTCAAAGGAAGCAGAAAGATAAACATCGTATAGAGAAAAAATAACAAATGAAATGAAGATAAAGTGAAGCATAAAGAAAAAAAGCGTATAGAACAAAAATGACGAGTGAAATGAAAATAAAGGAAGCTGAAAGAAAAAGAGCATATAGAATAGGAATGACGAATGAAATGAATGAAAGGAAGCTGAAAAAAAAGAATGAACATAGCCGAAACGACGAATGAAATGAAAATAAAGGAAGCTGAAGCAAAAACAGTGACTAGAGACGAAACGATAAATAAAATGAATCTAAAGGAAGCTGACAGAAAAAGAGCAGATAGAGCTGAAATGACGAATGAAATGAAAGTAAAGGAAGCGGAAAGAAAAAAACTGAATAGAGCCGAAACGACGAATGAAATGAAAATAAACGAAGCTGAAACAATAACATTGACTAGAGACGAAACATTAAATAAAATGAAACTAAAAGAAGCTGACAGAAAAAGAGCAGATAGAGCTGAAATGACGAATGAAATGAAAATAAAGGAAGCTAAAAGAAAAAGAGCAGATAGAGCTGCAATGACAAATGAAATGAAAATAAACCAAGCTGAAAGAAAAAGTGCGGATAGAGCAGAAATGACGAATGAAATGAAAATGAAGGAAACTGAAAGAAAAGGAGCCTATAGAATGGGAATGATGAATGAAATGAAAGTCAAGGAAGCGGAAAGAAAAAGAGCAGATAGAGCTGCAATGACAATTGAAATGAAAACAAACGAAGCTGAAAGAAAAAGTGCGGATAGAGCAGAAATGACGAATGAAATGAAAATAAAGGAAGCTGAAACAATAACATTGACTAGAGACGAAACGTTAAAAAACTAAACTAAAGGAAGCTGAAAGAAAAAGTGCGGACAGAGCAGAAATGACGAATGAAATGAAAATAAAGGAAGCTGAAAGAATAAGAACGTATGGAATAGAAATGACGAATGAAAAGAAAGTAAAAGAAGCAGAAAGAAAAAGAGCAGATAGAGCTGCAATGACAAATGAAATGAAAATAAAGGAAGCTGAAAAAAAAGAATGAATAGAGCCGAAACGACGAATGAAATGAAAATAAAGGAAGCTGAAGCAAAAGCAGTGACTAGAGACGAAACGATAAATAAAATGAATCTAAAGGAAGCTGACAGAAAAAGACGTCGCCTCCGAATAAAAACATTCTAACTCAGAAATCGCTTGGAAAATACGTTAACTCAGAATTCGCTTGGAGAACACGTTAACTCAGAAATCGCTTGGAGAACACGTTAACTCATAATTCGCTTGGAGAACACGTCAACTCAAAAATCGCTTGGAAAACACGTTAACTCAGAATTCGCTTGGAGAACACGTCAACTCAAAAATCGCTTGGAAAACACGTTAACTCAGAATTCGCTTGGAGAACACGTTAACTCAGAAATCGCTTGGAAAACATGTTAACTCAGAAATCGCTTGGAGAAGACTTTAACTCAAAAGTTGCTTGGAGAAGACTTTAACTCAAAAGTTGCTTTGAGAACACGTTAATTCAGAGGATGATTTTTGGCGCCTCGATTTAAGTTGGCACCACTGCCAAAAATTTTTAACAGTTCAAGATTAAATAAAAAAACTTTCATATATTTATACACATTTTTTTTTAAATTTATCTAAGCGTTCTTATTATACACTAATGCGTTCTCCTAAAAAAGGTGGAAAATTCTTTAAATATTTAAGAAAATCGTATAGAAATTAGTGTTTTCGATAACTTTAAGAAATCGAGATGTATACGGGCTCTCCATAAATGTGTAAAAGTACATAAATTTATTTCTACTATAAATCGTAGAATAAATATTTGAAAGAATTGATATTGTGATGTGTTGGTACTTTATTTTTATGAAATTGCATTATTTCATAATTATATTGTTTTTAATATAAATATTAAAAAATTTGCTTTGTTTAGTTTTAGCGATTATCTAAAAAATATTTTGTATGGGAGAAAGTTCAACTGTATTCCCCCTTGTGACGCAAAGTATACTTTATATATACACACACACATATATATATATATATATATATATATATATATTATAATTAAGTCAAAATTAAATTCATTATTTAAGTTAATTAATACAAAATTTAGCAGCATTGAATCAATTTAGAAATTCATATAATTAAGTAAGCTATTATCAAAGTGAACAGGGTGAATAGTTTTATTTACACTTCTGGAGTAATACCCGATAATCCCCTCAAATGAATTATATTATTATCCTCGCTTATGCTGAGGCGACAGCTTTTATCTGAGAGAATATACACCTGTGTACTATATTTTTGCATAAATAATTATTAAAGATTATCAATATTGACATTTTTTTCAAAATTAATTAAGTACACGATTTGTCGTAGCTTAGTGCTCTGAATTTTTTTTTTTTCACAATGTCAATTCTTTCAAATATTTATTCTACGTTTTATAGTAGAAATAAATTTATGTACTTTTACACATTTATGGAGAGCCCGTATACATCTCGATTTCTTAAAGTTATCGAAAACACTAATTTCTATACGATTTTCTTAAATATTTAAAGAATTTTCCACCTTTTTTAGGAGAACGCATTAGTGTATAATAAGAACGCTTAGATAAATTTAAAAAAAAATGTGTATAAATATATGAAAGTTTTTTTATTTAATCTTGAACTGTTAAAAATTTTTGGCAGTGGTGCCAACTTAAATCGAGGCGCCAAAAATCATCCTCTGAATTAACGTGTTCTCCAAGCAACTTTTGAGTTAAAGTCTTCTCCAAGCGATTTTTGAGTTAACGTGTTGTCCAAGCGAATTTCTGAGTTAACAGTGTTTTCCAAGCGAATTTCTGAGTTAACAGTGTTCTCCAAGCGAATTCTGAGTTAACGTGTTTCTCCAAGCGATTCTGAGTTGACGTGTTCTCCAAGCGATTTCTGAGTTGACGTGTTTCTCCAAGCGATTTCTGAGTTGACGTGTTCTCCAAGCGAATTCTGAGTTAACGTGTTCTCCAAGCGAATTCTGAGTTAACGTAGTTCTCCAAGCGAATTCTGAGTTAGAATGTTTTTATTCGGAGGCGACGAAGAGCAGATAGAGCTCTCTCGCGCGTGAATCGATGTGTCAGGGGAACTCCGTGCTCGGTTTCTTCTGCCTCTGCCACAGGTGAGACGATACTGCCGGTGTGTCGTGCACACCGGCTCTCCGGCGCGTTCGCGCATGCGCCTTACGCGTCTTCGACGGTAAATTTACGAATTTTTACATGGAATGAAATTAAATGATTTTCATTTACTTAATATAAATTATTATGAAGTAAATATAGAGTATGATGATGAATTAGATATACATGATCATATTGATACCTTAGAAACTTTAATAAATGCTTTAACAGTTAATTAAAAGAAAGTATATGATTTAATCGTCAATGCAACAATTAATAATATTGAAATAGTAGTTTTCGTGCCAAGGCCGTAAAGTATAACTTTTTCAGCCGAGTGTGGAAAAGTTTACGGCCGAGGCGCGAACATTACTTTTCGAGAGAGTATCCGTAAAGTTCTTAGCAATTTCAATACAATATTTTTTTTTGTACACGTGTCCGTAAAGACTGTACACGTGTTCGTAAAGTCGCACTTTACGTCCGCAAAACAGTACGTAAAGTCGTACTTTACGGATACTCTATCGAAATAGTAGTTTTCGTGCCAAGGCCGTAAAGTAGAACTTTTTCAGCCGAGTGTGGAAAGTAGCGTCCGAGGACCTGCAAAGCAGGTCCGAGGATCGCTACTTTACATGCGAGGCTGGAAAAGCTTACGGCCGAGGCGCGAACATTACATTTCGAGAGAGTATCCGTAAAGTTCTTAGCAATTTCAATACAATATTTTTTTTGTACACGTGTCCGTAAAGACTGTACCCGAGTTCGTAAAGTCGCACTTTGCGTCCGCAAAACAGTACGTAAAGTCGTACTTTACGGATACTCTATCGAAAATAAGTATTATTTCATTGATGGTCCTGGTGGTAGTGGTAAAAGTTACTTACATAATATGATTATTAATTATTTAATATCAATGAATGTTCCTTTTCTTACAATGGCTTGGACTAGTATTGCTGCTAATAATTCATTGATTAATGGAAATACTGTTCATAATACATTTAAATTACCATTCAATATAAATGAACAATCAACATGTAATATTAGTCCTAATTCAAAATATGGCACTTACTTAAAAAATATTAAAATTATAATTTGGGATGAAATTTATATGGTATCTAGATACGCTTTTGAAACAATTGATAAATTTTTCCGAGATGCGTGTAAAAATGATCTTCCTTTTGGAGATAAAATTATTGTAACTTCTGGAGACTTTAGACAAACACTACCAATAGTACCACGTGGAAATAGGACTAAAATTATTGAAACTTGCGTCGAAAGGAATTGTTTATGGCCGTATTTTTCAAGGTTATCATTGTCTGAAAAGTTAAGATTGCAAAAGCCAGATATTAGTTTAAAAAATAGGTTACTTAATATAGGAGAAAATAAAAATTTTACAAAATATGAATTAAAAAACAATGTAAAAGAAATACCAACGTAATTCATTTGTGATAACAATTTAATAATAGAAATCTTTGGTCTTAAGATAAATCCTAATGACCCAACATTAAAAAATAAAGTAATCTTATCGCCTTTAAATTCTAATGTATTAAAACTTAATGAAGATATAGTAGAAAAAATTGATGAATGTAGTTATACATTTTATAGTGATGATAGAGTAGAAAGTGATGTTAATGATACATTAAAAGAATCAATTCCAACAGAATTTTTAATTTCATTAACACCCAATGGATTACTTCCACATAAATCAATTTTAAAAAAGTGCAATAGTTAGTTGTTTGCGAAATTTAGATAGCAATGGTGGACTATGTAATGAAACAAGGATGGTAATCAAGGATATGAAACAGTATGTTATAACAGTAGAAATAATTATATTATATGATCAAACTTAATATGAATTGACTGAATATTGGCTGAGAAATCGCCATCATGATTTATTCAAACTTATTATTAGATAAATAATTATGAAAAATAAACTTATTATGAATTGTTATGACTTGACTGAATATTGATTGAGAAATCGCCATCATGATGTATTCCAACTTATTATTAGATAAATAATTATAAAAAATAAACTTATTTTGAATTGTTATGAATTGACTGAATATTGGCTGAGAAATCGCGATCATAATTTATTCAAACTTGTTATTAGACATAAACAATTGAAAAATAAACTTATTATTAATTGTTATGACTTGACTTAATATTGGCTGAGAAATAAAAATATTGTATATTATATATATGGATTAACTAAATGTGACTAAAAAATCGTCATAAATAATTAAATTAAATAAGTCTCTCCCTCTTTCAGATTTAAATAATTAAAAAATAAACTTGTGAATTATTATGAGTTGACTGAATATGAGATGTTACGAAATCGCCATCTTAATTTGTACAACCATTTGTAACGTGAGTGTTATTATTGAAAATGTCATTCTCAATAAAACACCAGTCTCAACTCTGTAAAACACCGAGCAAAAGGATTACACATGAAATTTTCCCCTTTATCCACTACCTCTTCTTCTTATAAATAATAATAATAATAATAATAATAATAATAATCCGCGCGGGGTGTCCTGTTCCCGTATGCGGCGCGTCCCCCGGGTGGCGGATGGGGGAAAGCTCGTCACGCTTGCGTGAAGGGTAGAGGTGAAACAAAATAGCCTCCGTGGACCAAACAGTTGAAGAAGGATGATGAGCAAGCGAATGGAATACCTACTACCCCAAGCGGGCAGCTCCAACCTAGGAGTCAATCCCGCCGTCGGTTCCGATCGGGTGAAAACCCCCGGTGGCCGGCGCTGGCCTCACAGGTTTTGGGGGAGGCCACCAAGCGCTTCGTTCTACGAACACGTCAGAGGTGGGGCCCTCGAAAGAAAACCCCCAACAGCAGCCGTCGATACAGATGTTGAGTGTTGCATCCGCAAACAGGTTACGAAGCGGCAGCGTTACCAGCCTTGGTAGTGCCATCAGTGGCATCTCTGCCTATAGTAAGGAATCTCAAGAGAAGATAGAAATATTCCGTAAGGAATATGAGAAGGTAGAGAAGGCGCAAGAGGAGATCGACTTTACCTACGACCACCTAAAGAGCGAGTCTTGGGGAAGCTCCGAAAGGAAGTCAACCCGGACGACAGCGGCGCCCAGGTTCTGAGCGTACGGCCGACAGGGCGGGGAGATGTCCTGCTCCGGCTGGGCAAGAAGACGGACGCAACAGCATTCGCTGAGAAAGTCCGCATGGCTACTAAAGGTATGGGAGAAGTTAGGATCCGAGATCGAAGGGTGACCCTGGAGATCAGAGACCTGGACGCTCTCATAACGAGGGACGAAGTGGTGGCGGCCCTAGATAAAGTTCTCGCGTCTTCGCCTAAGAGCCGAGAGGTGAAGCTTTTGGGTCCCAACCGCAATCAACAAAAGACAGCCATCGTGAAGGTAGATCACGAGACCGCTGACAAGCTAAAGTCGATGCGACATCTTTGCGTCGGCTTTGTAAGCTGTCGCGTTCGGGATCGAGTTTTGGTCGAGAGGTGCTATCGGTGCCTAGATTTCGGCCACACGAAACGGAATTGTAAGGAAGTGGACAGGTCCTCGGCATGCTACAAGTGCGGCGAGCCTGGACACAACCTTAAGAATTGTAAGAGTGCTCCCCAATGTTTCCTCTGTCCTTCAAAGGGTGCTCAGGGAGTATCTCACATGGCGGGGTCCGGAGCCTGTACCATCTTTCGGCGCGCGTTCGAAACCGCAAGGAAGGCCGTTTCACGATAAGTTGCAGTCTCAACGTGGGAGGATAGAATAAGGAACGAATGACGCATGTCACAGACACGCCTCCCAGCTTGAAGCAATGTGAAAAACAGTTCCGGGCTGGGCAGGTGAAAGCGTTGGGTTTGGAGTTTTAGCCGGTAAGAATCCGGCAGTGGCGACGAGTGCGGACCCTCGTCGTCGTCTTATGTAAAATTTCTCCAGTTTCCCACGAAAAAAAAAAAAAAAATTAATAAATAAATAATCTCTCTCTCTCAAACTCTCTCCCTCTCTCCCTCTCTCCCTCCCACTCACCCTCTCTCTCTCTCTCTCTCTCTCTCTCTCTCTCTCTCTCTCTCTCTCTCTCTCTCTCTCCCTCTCAATATCCATTATGCTTCTATTTCTTATTCAGCCTTTCCTTTCACATATACTCAACTTCAGTCTCTCATCTCATCACCAAACATCTTACCTTCATCTTATCCTTTAACTTCCTTTCACTTTGCCACTATCACCTCACATAAAGTCTTATCAACTATATCCAGGGCCACCTCCAAAGCTGCAGGCAACGATGGCATTTCTATTCCAATGTTAAAACTTATAGCTGCTCAAATAGCACGCCATCTAGCTGAATTATTTAATTTGTCTCTCTCAACTGGTTCCTTTCCAGAGCCTTGGACTAAGTCTCTTTCCTCTGGCTAAGTCGAGCAGAGTGATCTCGCCATCTGACACTAGGTCCATTGCAAAGCTCTGTGAAGTCTCCAAAATTTTAGAAAAGTTAGTTCATGAACAACTCACAGAGTATCTTAATAGTAATAATTTAATTATTGAGAGATAAGCAGGCTTCCGCCGGGGGCATAGTACTCAGACGGCTCTGATTGGTGTCTTAGATGATATTAGGAGAGCCATAGATAAACGCATGATCACCATTCTCATTCTGTTTGATTTTTCAAAATGTTGTTCGATTCGGTGCCACATGATTTATTACTTCATAAATTACACTCTTTGGGTTGTTCCGATACGGTTATCATGCGTATGCGTATGCACTCAAGCGGTAGTGGATGAACTGGGGGCAGGCTCGGCCTGGCTCGATAGTCTAGGGGGGTTCCATAGGGCAGTGTCCTGGGCCCACTGTTATTTTCTATCTTTATTAACGACCTTTCGCGTGTTTTAAGACATTCAGACTACATGATTTTCGCGGATGACGCCCAGATCTATCACTCGTTTTATCCAGCCGATCTAGCTCAGAGCGTACAGAAAATTTCGGAAGATGCAAATGCGATGAATAACTGGGCGAGGTCGAATGGATTAAATTTGAACTTAATCAATCAATCAATCCCTCTCTCTCTCGCTCTCTCCCTCACTTTCTCTCACTCTCTCTCTCTCAAACTCTCTCCCTCTCTTTCTTCCTCTCTCTCTCCCTCTCTCTCTCCCTCGGTCCAGGGATTGACCAGCGAGATCCGAGACCTCAACGCCCGGGTTTTCCAATTGGAGGCGGCGACCGAAGAGAAATTCTCCCGCGTTTCGGACCGTCTGGGAGCGTTGGAAGCGGCGAATGAGTCTATCCGGGGTTTGATTGGGGACGTGCGTAGCAACAATTCGAGTTCAGCGACACCGGCAATTGCATCCTCGTCGGACACCTGTGAACTATTATTGGTTGGTGTCCCCGTGGACTCGGCTTCTTCGGACGGAGAGGTGGTGGATAAGGTCCTCAATGCCATTAACCTCCCTCGCGTATGCTCGCAAGTGGTCGATATTCGTCCCTGGCTTGTCCGGAACAGGCCAGGAAGTCAAGATCCGAGACCAACGACATCGACAGCTCGTACTCCCACCTTTAAGAGTATTGTTTTCCGGGTTTCCTCCCCATCAACCAGGGATTTAATCCTCGAAAGGGCGCGCTTTCTCAAAGGCTTAACCACCGATTCGCTCTTTGGTTCGGGGGGGAACTCGTCAATTTTTATTCGTGCACTGTGGCCCAAGGAGCTGCACACTCTTTTTAGTCAGGCGTTGCGTCGTTCCGTGGTCCTAGGCTTTGCGAGACCTATTGTAAAGGACTACACGGTTTTTATGCGCAGAGTTAAGGGAGGGCAGCTTATCCCAATTTATTCTGAAGCAGGTTTAAATGAAATCGCGGTAAATAATCTTTCTCCTCCGAAATGAAGGTTGTCCGGCCAGACGTCATCACGTTCCCTCAATTCCTTCTCCATTTTTCATGTTAATATAAATCGTTTGAAAACTCATTTTGCATCCATTGAATCATTAGTCCTTCCATCAAATCATGATATCATAGCCTTATCAGAAACCTTTCTCACGGAACACGATTCCTCCAACATGCTGGGCCTTCCTGACTACACCTTGCACAGACTTGATCGGGCTGGTAAGGAGGGGGGAGGGGTGGCGGCTTATTTCAGAAATAATCTTGATGTTAGGCTTTTGGCCCACTCCGACCCCGTCTTTTCCAATACTCCTGAGTTTATGATTTTCCGCGTTAATAACAATACCGACTCGTTGTTGTTTTGTGTGGTGTACAGGAGACCTGCAGCGGCCTACCCCTCTAAATTTTTTGATACTTTGACAAATTTTTTACATACTTGCGACCAGGTGGTCATCACCGGCGATTTTAATGTTAACATGTGCATTAAAGATGGGGCGTCCGCCATGTTGGATTCTTACTTAAATTCATTGAACCTCTTCCTCATTAGATCTGACCCTACTCACCATACGCACTCATCTCATACATGGTTAGATCTTTTTATTACACGTAATCCTCCGCCAGCTTACTCTTATTCTAAGTCGGCAGTTCCCTTTGCAGCAGGACACGACTTTATTGTTCTTAATTTGGAGTTTGCCAAACCATTGCCGGCTGCGAAGAGAGTGTACTCGCGGAACCTGGTTCAGATCGATCCACCGGAGGCTGTTGCCCTTTTCACAAATACATTTGGTCATCTTTCATCTATTCCTAGTACTCCCACTGTATTGTTCACGTCGTCAGCTTCTCATCCTTCATCGTCGTCGTCTGGCCGTTCCCCTCCTTATTATCTGTCTTTACAGGATACGCAATTATCATCATCTTCATCTTTTACTCCCATCAGCATTCTACTTTCAAACCTCGTCACAGCCATCCTTCATACTTTTGATTCTCTCGCTCCCGCTAAGCTCATCACCATTAAAAACATCAACAAATCCTGGATTACGCCACTCATTAAACAAAGAATTAAGTCTCGCAATATGGCGTTTAAGAGATTCTTGACCACTGGCCTGAGCTCGGACTATCAATGCTACAAGGAACTGCGTAATCTTGTTAGAAATAACATAGATTCCAGTAAATTTCTGCATTTTAATAGTAAGATAGAATCTGCTTCTAACTCGTCTGGCTTGTGGAAAGAGCTCAGGAACATGGGTCTCACGTCCAAATCATCTCAATCACCTCTCAACATTTTTTCACTTGATCAGCTCAATATCCATTATGCATCTGTTTCTTATTCACCCCTTCCTTTCTCATTTGATCAACTTCAGTCCCTCATTTCGGCAACAGACATCCTGCCCTTGTCCTATCCGTCTATTTCATTCAACTTCGTTCCTATCACCTCACAGAGGGTACTTTCTATTATATCTAGGGCCACCTCCAAGGCTACGGGACATGATGGTATTTCGGTTCCGATGCTGAAACTCTTAGCTGCTCAATTGGCGCCTTGTTTGGCCGATCTATTTAATTTATCACTCTCTACCGGAACCTTCCCTAAGCCTTGGTCCAGGTCTCTGCTTTTCCCGTTAGCAAAGTCGAACAAGGTAATCTCGCCGTCTGACACTAGGCCCATCGCAAAGCTCTGTGAAGTCTCTAAAATTCTTGAAAAGATAGTTCACGAACAATTTACTGAGTACCTTAACTGCAATAATCTAATTATTGAGAGGCAAGCAGGCTTCCGCCGGGGGCATAGCACTCAGACGGCTTTAATTGGGGTCCTGGATGATATTAGGAGAGCCATAGACAAGCGTAAGATCACCATTCTTGTTTTGTTCGACTTTTCAAAAGCCTTTGATTCGGTTCCACATGACTTGTTAATTCGCAAATTACGCTCCCTGGGCTGCTCGGATACGGTGGTTACCTGGTTTTTCCACTATCTGGTAGGTCGCTCCCAAGCGGTAGTGGATGAGCTGGGGAGGAGCTCGGCCTGGCTTGACACGTCTAGGGGGGTTCCTCAGGGCAGTGTCCTGGGTCCATTGTTATTCTCTATTTTTATAAATGATCTTCCACGTGTTTTATGTCATTCAGATCACATGATCTTTGCAGATGACACCCAGATCTATCACTCGTTTTACCCAACCGAACTCGCTCAAGGTGTACAGAGAATTTCGGAGGATGCAAATGCGGTTAACGACTGGGCGAGGTCGAATGGGCTGAATTTAAATGTAGGGAAAACGAAGGTGATGGTTTTGGGTAGTCAGGCTTATATTTCGCGCATTGACTTGGACTCTGCCCCGAGGGTTACAATAGGGAATAGTTTTCTTGAGTATGAGACGGAAGTCAAGTCTCTAGGCGTTTGGATTTCGCCTACCCTGGATTGGTCTCGCCAGGTCGCGTCAGTGTCACAAAGGGTTCACGGAGTTCTTCACTCCTTAAGATTTTTTAAGCGTGCGCTCTCACGTAGAAACAGGAAGAGGCTGGTCGAGGCTTTAATCTTCCCGCATTTTGATTACGCATGCGCGGTTTTTCATGACCTAGATGCTACTAGGAACTTAAAGCTACAAAGGCTATTAAATGCATGTGTCCGTTTTGTTTGGGGAGGGATTCCGTGGCGGGAGCATGTTACGCCTTACCGTCTTAAGCTGGGGTGGCTGTCGGTCGAGCTTAGGAGATCCTACTTCATTGCCACTTCCGCTTATAACATCATCTCTCATAATTCCCCCTCTTACATAGCTCGCCATTTCACCATTCGAGACGCTTCCTTTCCTTCCCGCTCTTCCTCACGTCTCCCTCCCTCGTCCCTTTTTTATCCTCCCCCTAGAACCGAAGCCCTGAACAACTCCTTTATCATCACTGCCTCTCGCCTCATCAATCAGCTTCCGTTCACTAATTTCGACCCTCTCCTCTTCAGTTCATTTAAAACTTCCTTATCATCATACCTTTCTGAGCTCGACCGACAGGCTTGGGAGGGGAGGGTTAGGTGTGAGGGGTTAAGCTGCCCTTCCCTGCCGGAGGTGTAATGTATGTCTAATGTATGTCTATTGTTACTTATTGTTAATTTATTTTTCTTGCGTTATTTGTATCATTTTATGAATTGTTATTGTTTTACTATTGTATTTCCGTCGTTGTATTTTAATTTACTGCGTTTATTGTATCTTTGGGTTTTTAATTGGTTATTACTTGGCTTTTTTCTTTTGGCGCTGCGTATTTTTATTTTTATATTTATTTTTATTATGTTTATTGTTATTTTTTACTATTGTTAAATATTTTATTGTTATTTTATTTTTGTATATATTTTTATTTATACTTTTATATTTTTATATTTTTTATATTTTTTATATTTTTTATATTTATATTTTTATACTCTTATTCTTGTTTTATCAGTATTATTAATGTGCGCAGTTATTTTCCAAAGTGTATACGGGGTCTTACCCCTCAATACCCAATAAATAAATCAAATCAAATCAAATCCCTCTCTCTCTTCGACTTAGCCCCTTGAATGAATTATTATCTCAAGAGTAGATGTAAAGAGCGTAATCGCTTATATAAAGTTGCTAAAAGGCATCAAGATCCAGTACTAATGTGTGAATATAAGACTTTGCGTAAATTAATAAAAAAAGAAATAAAAGATGCGCGAGATGAACACTATAATCAGTTGTTGTCTAATGCCTCAAATCAGTCCGAATGTTGGAGATTTATGCGGAAGATAGGATTGGTTAAGGAATCTTCGAGTTATCCTTCAAAGATTTTTTCGGTGCATGAATTATCTCATCATTATTCTATGGTTGCTAGCTGTCACCCATGTTGTTCCGTGGAATTATTAAATGATATTAAATTACTACCCACGTTGATGAATATTCCTTCTTTTTCATTCCAGCCTGTTACGTGTGAACAGGTTGCAATTGCCATATCAACATGTTTACCTAAAGCCAGGGGCCGAAGCTCTGATGGCTTATCGTTATTTTATTTTAAGGAAGTTTTCTCTAGTATAATACCAGTTCTCACAGAGCTATTTAATCTATCATTTTCTGCAAATAAATACCCTAATTTGTGGAAGAGGACAATTATAATTCCGTTAAGCAAAATCTTGAAACCTTTAACTCCATCTGACACGAGACCAATAGCCAATCTACCTCATTTTGCGGAGGTTTTTGATAAACAAGGTCTGTGAACAAGTTACTGATCATTTAGAGGCAAATAATCTTTTGGCATCTTTTCAATCTGGTTTCCGTAAGCATTTTAGTACACAATCAGCATTAATTAAGACTACTGATGATATTCGTTTAGGTATTGATGGAGGTATGGTAACCATTATGTTATTCTTTGATTTTAGAAAAGCATTTGACATGATTAGTCATTATGTTTTGCTAAAGACTCTTAAACAGCTGAATTTTTCAAATGATTCGATCGAGTGGTTTCATTCATATTTATCTGGTCGCACGCAAGCCGTCGTAGATGAGAATGGTTCATTTTCTGAATTTCTTGGAACTACTTTTGGTGTTCCACAGGGTTCCTCTCCGGGACCGGTTATTTTTTTGATTTTTATAAATTCAATCATGAATATTTTGTTGTTCTGCAATGGTATGTTATTTGCTGATGATCTTCAAATTTATATACAATGGTACCCACATGAATGTAATGTAGATATTGAAAAGTTATCAAGTGATGTAAGTAGAGTGGTACATTGGGCACGCGAACATGGCCTTGAAATAAACTTTAACAAAACTAAGGCTATGCTTATTGGAACTGTTCAGCAACAGCGTGTTATAAATAGAGATTTTTTGCCACATATATTGATAGATGGACAAAGTATTGATTTAGTCAGTTCTGTGAAAAATCTTGGTGTAACATTTAGTGATACCGTACAATGGAATACTCATATTTCAGGGTTGGTCTCTAAGGTTCATGGTGTTCTGCATAAATTGCGAAATCGTGGTAATTTCTTGTCAATTAGCATGAAAAAGAAATTAGTTAATGCCCTAATTCTTCCATATTTTGATTATTGTTGTCTTTATTGCGATATTCCTGATTATCTGAATATTAAACTTCAACGCCTTATGAATGTCTGTGTTCGATATATCTTTCAACTTAGAAAAGACGCAAAGCTTGAGGCTTTCTATAATAAATTGGAGTGGTTGTCAGTAAACAATCGCCCTTCCTACTTTATGGGGTTATTAGTGTTCCAATTACTGATTAATAAAAAACCTGATTATTTATATTCGCTGTTACCATCACCAAATACTAATTTGCGACGTTCTGAACGTACAAAACATTCTTCGTTTAATCGTCCCTTAGTTCTCACTAATACATACCAAAAATCCTTTACGATTCAAGCTATGGATCTATGGGATAGTCTCCCTACTTAACTTAAGTTAAGTACTACGCTGTATGTATTCAAAAATCGCCTATTCTCTTACTTATTGAATGGGAATTGAAACTATGCACTGTGATACAATGCGTTAGTCAATCATATTCATTCTATTTAGATTTAAGACTTTTCTTAATTTATAAGCGTACTTAGATTATTTAGATTACTTAGATTATAATTATATGCGAAACTGTTAAATTGATTGGTACAAATATTGTTTAAATTTTATAAAATTGTATTTAAGGTTGGCATTTACCTATTACTCATGTATTTATATTTTTATTTGTATTATTATGCTTTTGCCCTATGGTCGATTTTCTTCCTGGGCATAATAAACCTTTTTCAAATCAAATCTCTTCCTCTCTCTCTCTCTCTCTCTCTCTCTCTCTCTCTCTCTCTCTCTCTCTGTGATACTACTTAATTGACTTAAGGGGGTATCCTGATTTAGAACGTTCAAAAAATTGATTTTTTTATTGCTTAAATCTATTCCTTATATGTATAAGAACATATATCCGAAGTTATAGAGTCGGATTCGTAGTATTTCCGAAGATACAGCGCTAAACGCAACGGGGCATCGAGCAAGTGCCAGTGCTCTTTTAGACTGAAACGCGCGCGCTCCTCCCCTCGTCTCTAAACTCGAAACTATATACCTGAAAAGGTTCAGCAACTGTTCGAAATAATATTTTGCTTTCATAAAAGCGTCTTTTAAACCTTAGTATGTGTCATCGATATATAATCTGTGTGTACCTGCTTCCTATAGAGCTGTTTGTGGCGTAACGTTTAGTTCTGCTCTGACTATTGACGAGTGCGCTTCAATATAATCATGTCTAGTTACCCGAAAAGTGACAAATCGAGTAGTAATCGTGCTGCAAAACCACGGAAACGAAAAGTCCATGGTAATCAATTCACAACAGAATCAGACGATACAGAGTGCAACACAAGTAGTACTGAGATAAAATTAGCCACCGCTAGCACCGAGAACATTGTTGTGCATCCAACTCACTGCTATCGAATAATCGAGTTTGTCACAGTACTTTTTATGAGTAAAGTATACGAATTACATCGGCGACGGTGATTCGAAAACTTTCAATGGTATTGTAAAAATGAATCCATATGGTGATGATTACCCTGTGACAAAAAATGAGTGCGTGCAGAGAGTCTCATCAAAAAGTTGACAATATATTATGGTTTAGCAATTCGAAGGAATATTCATTCTGTCCAAGATATGAAAAAGGCTGTGATGGCAACGCTGGATCATTATTGTTCAACTGATGAATCTCCTCGTCACGAGACTTGTCCGACAGGCACTGACAGCTGGTGTGAATGGCGCAAAGCCGAAGCTACAAATCGTCTTACATCCTTCAAACATTACGAGCCGCGGTGGCTCATGGGTAGAGCTCCCGACTCTCACACCGAGGGTCGTGGGTTCGATCCCAGACGTGTATCTCTGAAAATTTTTTCATGTGCATTTTTTGAACACGGCGACTTAGTGGCTCGGCGTGTCACTATAATGTGACGCCAGTTCAGGTGCGCGTGCGTTTCGTGCACTTCTCAGTGCATGAGAGGCACGGGCATCTGAACTATAGGGAACGTTAGGGACGCGGAGATGTAAAGAGGATCGCGGTGGTTCCATCGGGAGGACAGGAAACTGTAATTATTAGACTAATTACAGTGACCGATGATATCTTCCGATGGACACAAGCAGCTCTGTTTCAACTACATGTGCTTTGTTTACAGACACACCGTTCACCTCCGTCGCTGATTAGCCCTGGCAGCATAAATAGAGCAACGTTAAATAACAAAAAAAATCCTTCAAACATTCTGCTCGTTTGATTGACGAAAAAGTGGAGGAACATATTCATCCAATCTACGAAGAACTTTCGAATGACGATCTCATGACGCGATGCTTATGTGGACACACGCAAAATTCGAACGAATCGTTCAACTCCACTGTCTGGCGCATAACTCCAAAACATCTCAATTCTGGTCAAAAAATCGCTGCGAATATGGCTGCAGGAATGTTCAATGAAGGATATTCAGCAGTTCTGCATACCATGCAATTACTCAATTTGAAAATTGGCCAGCAATGTAAAATGTTTGCGGATAATGTCGACATACAACGGATTGAACGAGAAAGACGACGTTCGTCTCTTTCCAGTAAGAAAGCTCGTACGGCCCGTAGACTTGAACAACTTCAACAAAATGAGTTCCATGAGGAAGCTGAAGGTCTATTGTATGGCGTAGGAATAGCTGATTAGCGAATTATTGCCGTAAGTAGTCGAAAATTAACATTTTTCCAGTTCATAAACTTTAAAGCGCTTTTTCTCGAGTTTTCGTTTTTCCACTTTTTCTAAACTGGCGGGCGTGTTTGCAAAAAAAATAAATAAGCTATCGTAACGATCCAAAGTTTTTTAGCTTCAGTTTTATCTACTCTTTAATATGAACTAAAAAGGTTTCTGGAAATAAATTTCTAAAAGACTTTTTCAGCACATTGAAGAGATTTTTTTTCTCGTACAAAGCACTTTTTGCTTCAAATTCGGAAAAAATTTCAAATTTCACAATTTCTTCGGATTTTTCTTGGTTCAAATAGAAAATACATGTATGAAAATGAAACTTTTTTTTGGCTTTCTGTTTCAGATCAAGATTAAGAGCTCTATCACTCTCGCCAATAGAAGACTCGGATTACGGATTGCCCAACAAATGTGCCTAATAATCGGCTGCATTTTGACATTTTTCTTTAAAAAAATTTTTTTATAATGTTCAATTATATAATAAATTATTCCTGAAAATTCTCTGGAGTGGGTTATTTTTTTCTATCTTAAAAGAATTCCCTAAAAGACGGTTTTTTAGGCCTTCCAAAACAGGATACCCCCTTAAAGCTAATGACATTCACTAATATTAATATTATCGTTCTAACGATGTACAGACCTCATGAGCAATATTAAAAATTATTTAACTTACCTTCTCCTATGGTCCTCAAAACTTAATAATTATAATTTATTAATTTTTGTATCAGTGCTAAGTGAAGCAACGCGTGGTGCAAGTATTACTTTATTTAAAAAGAATAAAAAAGATAAATTTCTGTTTTATTAAATTTGGAGAAATTAATTTCGCACAAATGAATATTGTTATAAGTAATATTGTTTATTTATTGCTGTAAGATATGTTAGGATAAAAATTATAAATTATGTGTAATTTACACGCCTTTCTGAAAACATGTGAGATTTATTATGTACTTGTCGATTCCAATTTGATTTCAGTACTTTCAATTGCGAAAGCTTTTTAGGAATAAAAAAATTCAATAATTTATTGTTTCAAGTAGAAAAAAGTTGTGCGTTAAAATTAAATTATTAGCTATTAGATAACAATTGTAAAAGTGTGACCGGAATTACACCATACTTGCGAATTTTTACACCTTGGCAGAAGGTGTTTTTCGATATTAAACTATTGGATTATGTACTACATAAGATAAAGTTTATTCGAATACATAAATAATAATTAATATAATAGGGCATATACTATTCAAAAATAAATGTTTTATTTTTAACAGAAATACTTGTCTTGAAATGCTTTTCTTTATTTTGTAAATGTTACAAAATGTTATAAAATGACTTTCAAATCATTTCAATGATTGTCAAAGAAATAACTTATTGGTTTTATTTAAATGTCAAAAAACGAATTCAATAACTATAAGTATACAGCATAATTATTATCTCATCAACATTTGTTAAAATTATTTAATTAAGTCAAGGTATAATTATATTATAAATTTCCCAGATAAATATACTCACGTGAATCTCATGTGGTCACCACATGTTTACCATGTGGCAACAATGTGGAAACCATATCAATCTCAATGGGAACCATATGGTAATTATGTGGAAACCATGTGGGATTTTGCTGTGTTTCCCATATGGCACCTGTGTGCGTTTTACGAAATAACCGTATGGTATTTATGCGGTTTTTACATGGTTTTCGTATAGTTCTCACATGGATCCCACATGGTTACCACACGATTATCACATGATTACCATATGGTTCCCACTCAGGTTCTTTTGCATAATATATATTTTAGTAGAATGTAATTTGACAGAATATCTTTAACCATAAAAATAATTTAAGTGTTAAAAGAATGAATAATAACTCAGAATCATAAAAATCTAACAGTTTTAAAGGTACGATATTTACAATGAATCTGAGCATTAATATGCAACTACTAAGATTATATTATTTTTATAAAATACTGCAATGAATATGCTTGTTATTATATGTAACCTGTTAAATTTTCGTTTCCTGTGATACTCATATTTATTTCGTATATATTTATTTATTTATGATAATTAATTGTATTCAATCTAAATAGCGTACCTTTAAAACGGCTAGATTTTTAAGATTCTGAGTTATTATTCATTCTTTTAACACTTGAATTATTTTTATGGTTAAAGATATTCTGTCATATTACGTTTTACTGAAATATTATGCAAAAGAGCATTATGCGGGACTCAAGTTAGTGAAAGAAGGTCACAGGATAATCAAGAGATTAGGTAATAATAGATTGAATGTGATTAATAAGGGTGTAGATTTGCTATTAGGGGATAATAAAAAAAATGAAAAAGAAAAGAGTCTAAAGACCTTCCTTGATCGATTCTGGATCCACATTATCTTTAGTAGGGTCAAGGATAGCTGATCAGTTTAAGGATAGATTAAAGTCCTCTAATGTAGTTATCAATAATGTTAATGGTGGAATAATGAGGGCATTAGGGACGTTGGAAATTAATTTAGAGATTGATGTACATGTAGAGAAAATTAATTGTAGGGCCTTGAAAGACTTGGAATCAGATATGATCTTGGGTTTGGATTTTGGCAAACTTTTCAATTTTAATGATAGATTAGGACAGGGTCAGTGGCGTGTTAGGCAAGGTTCATGGAGGTTGTATAGTAATGATAAAGGGACGAACCATCCTATAATATTCGGGGAATGCGCTGGCATTTCTGAATTAAAGGATGAGGAAAGGGATCGAGTTCAAAAATTGGTGCACAGTTTACTTCCAGACATAAATGCCGATCGGTTAAGAATGACAAACCTTACTGAACATTCAATTGATGTTCAGGGAGGTCCTCCAATCAAACATCGAAGACGGTGCATCTCGTCCAAGATGTTGGAGGCAGCTCATGAGGAAGTTAGAAAGATGTTACAGTTTGGAGTTATCGAATGATCGACAAGTGACTGGAGTAGTGCACCAGTTTTAGTCCGGAATTTCGACAGATTGATAAGGTTCTGCGTGGACTATAGGGACTTGAACTCGGTCACAAAACGGGATATCTATCCTTTTCCACAAATGGATTCGATTGTGGATAAAATTCACTAGGCCAAGTATATTAGCAAAATCGACTTGAAGCAGGCGTACTTCCAGGTCAAGATGGCGCCTGCTAGTCGGAAATATACGGCCTTTGCGGTGTCAGGATTGGATCTATGGCAATTTAAAAGGATGCCATTCGTGTTGACGAATGCGCCCATGGCCTTCTAGCGGTTGATCGATGTGATATTCGGTCCAGAATTCGAACCTTTTATTTTCGGATATCTGGATGATATCATCATCGTCACCGAGTCGTCTGATGAACACTTGAAACATCTGGATTTGGCATTAAAAAATTATTGGATGCAGAGTTAACTGTGGATCGGGACAAATGCGAATTTTGTTGTAGTAGAGTTACATATTTAGGGTTTATTTTAGCTAGGGACGGACTTAGAACAAATCCAGATAAAGTGTCTCTGGTGGTCAATTATCTAGTACCCAAGACAATCAAAGAATTTAGAAGATTCCATTAGTAAAGTTGTTGTGGAAGGGACAAGAATGGATATGGGGACAAGAGCAGCCGAACGCTTTTAATGCACTAAAAAAGGCTTGGACTGTTGCACCCGTTCTTGCTCGCCATGATTTCAGCAAACCTTTCAAAGTGCAGTGCGGTGCAAGCAATTATGCAAGCATTGGGAACGATGCTGACTCAGGAACAGAAGAATGGGAGAACAATCCATAGTCTATATTAGTAGGATTTTGTCAGCCGCGGAAAGGACTTATTCTACAACGCAAAAGGAATGTTTGGACTGTAGAGATGCAACAATGGGAGTTTGAGATAGTCCATAGAAAAGGATCTCTCAATCAAGTCCCAGACACACTCTCTAGGATGTGTCCGGGTGACATCGATGCAGTGGCAGCTTTCCAGGAAATTAGGGGCACTTGGTATCTCAACATGCTCGAAAACGTCGAGCAATTTCCTAACCGTTACCAGCAACGGAAAGTAGAGAACGGTCTGTTATATAGGTACCGTAACGATCCATTGTTGGATCCGGTCACAAATAGGGACGAAGATTGGAGATTAGTAGTTCCAGAGAAACAGCGAGAGCGAGTAATAAGGGATGCGCATTGCGAAACCTCGGCGGGTCACGTAGGCGTAGAAAAGATTTATGATAGGGTTATTAGAGACTATTATTGGAGAGGAGTATGGTACGATGTCAATAGATTCACCGTAGAGTGTGACATTTATCAGAGATATATAGTATCCCAGTTACGCTCAGAAGGACTGCTTAGTATTAAGGTGATTGAAAGACCCTGGGTAGTGGTGGCAATGGATATGATAGAGTTTCCGCCTAATAAGAGTTGCGACGCTACTTTTTGTCGGCGAAATAATTAATAAAAAGTACGAACCGACGGAGGTTCCGTCGTAGCGACTTTCAAATAGCTATATCGCCGATTTGTATTCAATTTGGGCGCCTGGCGATAAAAATAATAATATTAACCACTTAATAAATTTACTAGTTAACAACCCGGCAACAACTCCTCTCGACTCCGCGTCACAGCGAGAATTCCGACGACTGACTACCTCGGAACCGGCAGCTCTCAGAGTAAAGGAAAAATAATTAATAAACACTCACGGATTTAAATCATTAACCACAACTATAAATTTTATTCCAAAATTAGATTAATTACAAATTTTTAATTCCGGCACCGATTAACAATTAATAGCCGACCGCGACCGACTCACACACGTGCACACTTTCACACTCAATCTACTCCGTCCGGTGGTTAATCAAAATATATAATGATATAATTAATTTCAGCCGCCCGTCGGGCTAACCGTAATAATAATATAACTCGACCCAAACTCTACCGATAGATCTATATATTTTTAATTAATTAATTGTGGACACGGACTACCTAAAATAATTAATTAAACTATCCATACTGCCGGCGCATACTCACATCTTACAATCGGCGAGTATGTATACGTGCGCGCGCTATACAATATTATATACGCGTATATATGTATATAGATACTCTATCCTATACGATACGCTGCCTAGAAGGCGCGTGTGACGTAGGCAGCTCCTACGTCACAGCTTTCTACGTCAGTGATCATATGTCACACGGTATAACGTCACGGCTGCCGATTGTTCCCGAATCCGTTGCCGATTACGCGGGTAATATTAATTTCTACTTGATTCTCTTAATTGTTATTGTTGACCAATTGATATTTTGTTTATTTATTATACGTATACTTTATTATTTATTATGCGTATACTCTAGTTGGCAATTATTGGACATAAGGGCCTTATATTCCCCAGTACTTATCCCGTTACAACTGACGCTCAATACGTGTGGATTTAGGATACAGTACGTTAAAGAAATTAACAAGTACGGAATAGTGGTTCAATTGTTGATAATATTGTTAATTAACAATTGGATAACTCGCCAAGAATAACGAGGTCAGCAGTCGCGTTTCGAAATTGTGAAGTATATTACGGTACTCTTTCGTTCCCTCTCGAGACGGGATTTGTTTATTAACAAATAGCATTGTCATAAACAAATAAAAATACTTTTTATAACAAATAAAATTTTTTTTTATTTTTCTCGTCTCGATTACTTAGTAGTAGACACAGGAAACTGGTTCCTAGTCGAAAATAGGTGGCGCCACTAGAAACCGGTCGCACTCATAGGAAATTTGGTGGGTTTTCAAATGGAATCGATAGACCGATCAGCGTTACTTGGTAATTGGATGGTTGGGACCACACCAATTAGCTAGTGACACCTCGTGGAAAGAAAGAACGCGACACAGCGCGACATAACCTGGTGGCAATTAATCGGTTAGAATAAATTATTTGTAAGTGTATGCAAGGTTTAACCGGTTTTTGCTGGCATAAATCAGGAAGCTTATAACCTGGTTCAGACCTATAAAAATTGTATTATAGGTTATATTATTGTAAGAGGTCAAGGGCGCGGTAACTTTAAATATTTAATGTATTTATTTGTTGATTCATTTATTATTTATTATATAGTACAGTCAATTTAGCGCAAGGTAAGAGCCAGGCTGTAGTTTATTGAGAATTTAATAGTATATTTGTTGAAAGTAATTTAAACTCTGTAGTGCTTCCTTTGTCAAAGTAAGACAGAACTTACTTTTAGCATCCGGTTTTGTGCTTTAGCGATTAGCTTAGGTAGAAGCAAAACCCAGTTATGCGGATTGGATATTTGGCAAGTAACGTCAAATTTAAATAATCGACAGCACATAACCTTGCACATACATAGTGCGTTTAGCCAGTGAGGCTAAATATTGTTAATGGTACGCACGACGCGACAACTGAAGCTGGCCGCTCAACAAAAAGACGTCGATAACCAGATTGACGCATGGATCGAGACGTTCACTCGGGAGCAAATCGAGCTACACCTCGACGCTTTGAACCTCAGATCGATAGGCTTGGTATATAGGAAAGCCGAGCGACTCCACCAGTGGTTGTTAGGGAACTATTCGGCCTAGGAGTTTAACCAAGAGGATGATAAAGCCACTGCTGTTCCCAGCCGTCTCCAACGGAGAAATACATCAGGTCAGATGAACCTAGCCCAGGAACGGTCTCAAGAAGCCAGCAGACCAACCATATCTTATAAACCAGAGGATGAGAGTCGTTGGTGGCTTCTCGTGGAGATTGAAGGCTTTCGTATAAAAGCCTTATACGACCCCGGAGCCTCCACGACCGTAATGGGACCCAGCGGTCTGCAAATCGCCGCAGCATTGGGCAAGGAACTCAATGTGGCGAACGCCGGACGCGTCAAGATAGCGGATGGTAGTTACCAACCGCTAAGCGTTCACGTGCTCTTACCTTTTACTGTCGGAAATGAGACACGTGAAATAAGAGTAGCGATTATACCAAATATTGACGCCGAATGCTACGTAAGAGTAAACTTCGTACGAGCATTCAGAGCCATATTGGATCCGAATAGCGACCGCATATTCCTCAAGGAAAGTAAGCAGCAGATCCACCTCGAAGTGGCTGGAATAGGAGGTATGGCTACCCTCTCATCCGTTGGGATAGCGGACGCAACCTAGGCGGGAAAAGAAGAGCTGCGAGAGCTGGTGAGCAAAATGCTGTCAATAGTCTAGGCGCCAGGTATGGTTTCGTCGCCTTTTCATATGCCACGGCTCTACCGAAGTATTTTTAAAGCATTTTTGCCTGCTGAATCCGAATTTCTTGAGTAGAAGTCTGAAAAAGTTGTAGATAAATTGTTATTAACAAATTAATTGTTTAAACCGCGTTACAAGCCACTCTAACAATAATTTAAACCTTTTAACTATAGAAAAATAAAGATATTTTTATTACAAATTTTCTCGATTTTGGTTTGATTAAATATCTTGATTAGGTCAAAAGTTCGTTAAGCGCGCTCACTTTTTCGGTTGTAACTTTGGTTTAAATACAAATTTTTGAATTTTATAACTTGCTTTCAATAAAATAGTTATTATTCTAACATGCAAAAGGATAAAGTTATTAAATACATATACTAAATGTAACCGACGCGGTGGCAGAGTAGCGGAGACGCACCTCGGCCGGTCACGGAAGTTAAGTAGTATTGAGCGCGGTACCCAAGTGGATGGGTGACGCTCCCGGTCGCTTGGCTTTCGTGGCGGGTTAGGTGTTTTTTCACACTTCACAACGTGAGCGGGAGGTGTGAAACATTCGGTTTCGGTGTCAAGGCCTACGCAATGTGATTTTGACACCCAAAAAGAATGTTTCGAATACACCGGCCATCTCGGGTGAGGTTTTCCCTGCTTCAAAGGTTTCCCTCATCCACGGGCTTACACCTGGGCGAATGCGAGATGGTGGGGTTTTTAAGGGAGGGATAAAGCACCTACACATAGGTGGTAGGTGGACACCGTTAAAGTCCCCAGGGGATAAACGGTAGGAAGTGCCAGGAAAAAGAGGGCACAAAAATCTAGAATTAAAAAAAATACATGTACTAAATGTTATTATGACTTGCAAAAAGCAATAAATTAAGCTAAAAATATGGTAACTAATTTGTTTATATCGGTATAAAATTGATTCTGATAATAATTACAATATTTAACCCAGATGAAAAGAAAGCTTATGTCAAGGCAAATATGCTCAATTTTGGTTTGTTGAAATATCTCTATTAGTTACAAAGTTATTGCGAATTTAGAGTGGCGCATATTTGACGCTTACTGAAATGACAACTCCAAGCTCGTTGTACGCACTCACGCTCGCACATGATTACGTTTTCACAGTTTTTGTGTATACCAAACTTACTAATATGATATTTTAATGATTTTTACAATAAACTATAAATACTTACACTTACATATATTAATTATTAATAATATTAAATAGGTATATTGTATTAGATTGAAAAATATTTTTCTATGTCCAAGTAATCTACGCTGCTCATCAAATCTAATATATTTATAGCAATAATTGTTTTTACAATTATAAAAAAAATATGCAACAACTAAATTGTTAAATTTCTGTTGCATCCCGCGTAAAAATATAAACTATTGCCACTATATTGCCGAGCAATGGGCAATAGTTATTGCGAACATATTGCCAATATGTTGCCGCGACAATTGGTGATGTATTGCCAACACACCTTCAAACTTACAACCGGCTATATCTTTGCCAAATATTGGCAATAGTTATTATCTTACCTTTTGTAAAATATTACCAATATGTTGGCCATACCTCATAAATTTAAAAAAAAAATAAAAATAAAAATATCAACCAGCCGCAGGATTTGAACCCTCAATCTTTAGATCGGAACGCTGGTTCTTTACCACTGAACCATTTTGCTATTTTGTTATTAAGAGTTAATTTCAGGCTATAAAGAACAGTTGAATTCATAAGATATTAGACTTGAAATGTAATTATTGTTAGAATCAATTTTATACCGTTATAAACAAATTAACTTCCATATTTTTAGCTTAATTTATTGCTTTTTGCAAGTTATAATAACATTTAGTACACGCATTTAATAACATTTTTTCTTTTCCATGTTAGAATAATAACTATTTTATCGAAAGCAAGTTATAAAACTCAAAAATTTGTATTTAAACCAAAGTTACAACCGAAAAAGTGAGCGCGCATAACGAAAACGCGACATTTTTGCATTATATTTGGAATAACTTTTGACCTAATCAAGATATTTAATCAAACCAAAATCGAGAAAATTTGTAACAAAAATATCTCTGTTTTTCTATAGTTAAAAGGTTTAAATTATTGTTAGAGTGGCTTGTAAAGCGGTTTAAACAATTAATTTGTTAATAACAATTTATCTACAACTTTTTCAGGCTTCTACCGAAACAATTCGGATTCAGCAGGCAAAAATGCTTTAAAAATACTTGGGTAGAGCCGTGGCATATGAAAAGGCGACGAAACCATACCTGACGCCTAGACTACTAATACTTCTCCTAAACTCGAGCGAACCCTGCTCATCGAGCACTCGATTGACGTGGGATCAGCTCGACCGATAAAGCAGTCCCCAGTGTCGGACCATTACCCAGTGTCGGAGAAGAACCAGGAGGAGATGCACCGCCAAATCCGAGAAGTGCTAGATTTAGAGATCATAGATCATACTCTATTTGGCAGTTTTTGGGCATAGGGCCCAACACACGGTATTAAAGCCAAACAAAATGTTTGGGATTGTTAAGGGGGTCTCATACTCAATTTTTACCGACCGAGCCAATAGAGTGATAGTATGGTTGAAAAATACTTCAATCTAGATAAATATAAAGAATTTCGACAAACTAGAAGATAGGTGCCCTTTCTTTTGTAGTTATGTATCACTGTGCAAAGTTTCTATTTATTATATTGAGGCATTGAAGAGAAAACCTTGTATAAAAAACACTATCTACGGCGTCCACATAATGAAATTTTCGTACAAGGTTTTCTCTTACACGCATCAATAAAATGACTTGAAACTTTGTATAGAAGTAAATAATTATTTAATAAAGAGCATCTAACTGTTTGTTTTGCATAGTTTTATAAAACTAAAAGTAGTTTTATTATCATTATTAAAAGAATATTTTACGCTAGATGGCAGTACGCACGGATCACGGCAAGCTAAAATATGCTTTCGCCGCCGCCACTATCGACATCACGCATGCGCATTTGTTTCAGACTCGAGACAAATAGCCGAGCAAAATAATTTGATTTGACTCCTATAAAAATTTTAAATACGTGTCATACTGATACTCATATTATGACTAGTTGAATTTTCGACATGGCAAATTGAACCTTACTACGTATTTATCATAGATTCAATGTAAAAGGAAACGTACTGCTGCAAGAATCCGGCATATCTATCGATCGACCCAAGGGAGCGGATCAAAAATCGACTTGCGAGTCGTGCTCCGCTCCCTTGGGTTCTGCTATCGTTGGTCTTGAGTGTAATGTCGTATTTTTTCAGTATGTAAAAAAAATAAATACGTATAATCGAAATACGTACAAATTCCGTAAAATAAGCATACATAACATTTACTATATATGTATATATCGAAATATGGATTATAATAGATAATAGAAAATGCGTATAAGTGAAATACGTTATTTTTTAATTTTTATATTGGAAAAAAATAGTCACACTATTTTTATTATAATGCTATCGACATAAGTGGCGCCATCTACGATCACTTCGATTACGACTTGCCATAGATGGCGCTCTTGATGATAGTTATCATTTATTATATATAACCAGCATTACCGGCGGTCAGAACGGTAAAATCGCAGAATTGAGTATGATACCCCCTTAACGGCATTGCACGGGAATCAAAGTGATTCCCGGCCGCATCGTGGGACTGTTATACTACGATTGGTAAGTTCGGACAGATTGGGTCAAACCAGGGCCTTATATTCCCCAGTACTCACCCCGTTACAATATATATATATATACATATATATGGAAGATTCCATGTGAAGTGATTCAGTTAAAAAATAGAGTTTTGTTTTAATGTATGGAATCAGTAAAAAAACTATTTGAATAGAATGTAGCAAAATTTGTAGACCCGATTCTCAACTAGTACCAGAGATGTAGCCAATCAAAAAATTGAATTATTTTGAAAAAATGAATTTTTGGCCATTTTTATCACTTAATAACTAAAAATTTAACCATTTTTTCTTATATACATTAAATTAGTAAAAGTTTATAAATTTCAAGCAAAATCTGTTGAAACATTTAATTTATATTAGTTTAAAACATTGAGTATAGTTATATAATAAATGAATTTATTGATCTTTACAAGTCAACGACTATTCCTCACAACTCAGTAAGGCGGACTGTATAAATACCAGCCACTTTAAAAACCTCACAGGATGAGAGTTTGAAAAAAGACCATGACAAGCTAAGTCAAAATAAAAAATTGAATTGATTGAAGTAAAAAAAAAAATTAAAAAAAAAAGAAAAAAAAGAAAGGAAAAGAAAAAAAAGTTTATTGTATTTCGCCCTGAGTATGCCTGGTGGGCTCATCAGTAGAGTCCAGGCATCTCGTCTCTAGATACAGATGAATGATACAATATTAATAAAATTTATAATATATAAAATTTTGAAAAACAGCTCTACTCCGACGAGGAAGACATGGGGTATACATTCCCTACCGATAGCAAACATTAGTAAGTGCCACATGTTAACAGGTAGCCCCCTACCGCACTTACATAGAACTAATGTCTACGTGTCGTAATAAAACCGTATCGATACACCGTGCTAATCTCTTATATTAATTTCAATCGTTTGAAAAGTGTTGAATAACAGTGATAAATACGTGTATGATGAGAAACTTTTTAATCTCATACCACGGTACGTATAATCCTCGATATATAGAGATACATCTCTTAATAAGCGTCTCGTGTACCCCCAAAATGAATTTACAATATTTCAAAATATTTAATTGAAAAATCAATCAAATACATAAATTTATAATTACGTATTTAAATAAAATATCGTATAAAACTTATGGGAGCTGCATTTATCTTGCTCGATATTCCTACTCGTTTCCACGTATACCATTTTATATTTCTTATTGTAAAACCTGCTGAACCCGAATCTGATGCAATAATTGCCGTAAAACTTCAGGTTTTTTTAGTATTTAGTACAATAAGATTGAGGTTGAATTAACAATTCTACGGAGAAAAAATGAGTTTTGAGACGGTTCATGCTGTCTTGTATCTATGAAAATGCGGTACTCATTAGCTGATAGGTAAAGACGTTTGGAACGATCTCATAATTCCCTTTTGAATAGCATTACCAGGAACAGCTTTTTACTGGTCTTGGTAATGAGAAGCTATGGAAACCCGACGTCATCAGTCCAACACTAGAGCGGCCGCGAATACTTTTGGCACTACAATTGACAGCTCATCGTGAGAAGATGCGCGTACACATCGGATCTGACCAGCCACGTAGCGAGCTAGCCGCGATCAGACAATCTCAGCCATTTCATTCATCATTTGGCCAGCAAATATTGTGTTTATGTACACGAGTGCGGCGACCCGAACGAACCGCATACCTGGAGATCCCTCAATGGTACTTTTACGGTAGGTGTACGTCTTTAGCAATAGGTGCACCAACTTTCTAGCATTCCTTATCGTGAATGTGCTTTCCCCTCTTTTGACCCGTATTACCTACTCATATATATATCTACGGCAGTTCGTACGTAAGCGAATACAAAAACAAAAATTTTCTACAATGCGGCAATGTATAAAATGAGAAATTTATACTGCATTTTTTACTTCGTAAATGTGTAAGTAAATTATATATTATATTTTGAAATGACATAATACTTAACAAGCAAATACTAATAATAAATAATTTTTTAACTTACGCTCTTACAAGATACAATACTTTTGCAAGGATAAGGGGAGTTTTTACAAAAATTGTCACATTTAATTTTTAAATTTTATATATATATTATTAAATATTTACCTGTAATGCAACATAGTCACCAAATCCTATGGTAGTTAACGTAACGAAACAATAATAAAAGCTATCAAAGTAGCTCCATCCTTCATAACGTGAAAATACTGCTGCTCCAGTCGTAATAATGATACTTGAAAGTAAACCAGTAGCTAACATAAGGTTCATTTCTGTTGCTTCAGTTTTTTGACACTTTAAATACGATTTTGCTCTTCTAATAACTACAGAAGCAAATTTATTTAACCGTTCTCCAATACTTTGAAACATAACAAGCCCTAACGGAATTCCAACCATAGCATATCCCATGCAAAACGCTTTTCCGCCAACTGTTACTGGTGTCGAATGACCATAGCCTAAAAAATTATATTTTTCGTATTGGTCATGACTAATGTTTTGTATTTTGTAGAAATTGATATTACAGAAAATAAACTGTTGTGAATGTGTTACAAATGTTACATGTATATTATGATGAAGCGATTGTAATCATTATCTAAAATGTAACAAAAATTTTTACAAAACAAAGAGTATAATCGTCTTTCATAACTTTTTAATGCAATTTACTACAACTTACTAGCTTTGTAAGCGAGCATTAGTATTTTTTCTTTTTTTTATTCTCTTTGTTCATCACCCCGTATACCCATTAAACGGGTTTTTACAGAGGCACCCCTACCACTTATGTGTGGGGGTGAAAACATTCCAATTTTTCCCATCACGGTCCCCACCGTCTCGCATTCGCCCGGGGTTATGCCCGTGAGGAAGGGAAAACCTTGTAGGAAAACCTTCCTCGAGACGGCCGGTGTATTGAAACATTCTGTTTAGATGTTCAGGTCACACCTTGCGTAGGCCCAAACACCGAAACCGAATGTTGCACACCTTCCGCTTACGTTGTGAAGTGTGGAAAAACACCTAACCGATCCCGAAAGCCGCACAAGAATGGTGTCACCCATCCAAGTGCCAACCGCACTCAGTGCTGCTTAACTTTCGTGATCGGCCAAGGTGCGTCTCCGCCACTCCGCCACCGTGTCGGTTTACTACAACTTACTATTAAATATGTATAGTACCGAGTTTATACGAACGAACTCACTTTACTTTAAATAAGGCAATTTGCCCGTATATTTATACGGTCAAGCGGCCTTTATCTAAAATTGTTGTTATATTGTCCCACTTAGTTTGTAAATTTATTTAATATGACAAATTTTAAGATGCTTCGACCTGATCACCAGCTGGTTTCCTCTGAAAGAATCTGGTGATCTTCCTTAGACGTGTAACGTGACAGCTACTGAGGAAACCAGGCTGGTAGTCGGGTCGAAACGTCATATAATTTATCAGATTGAATAAATCCAGAATCCAAGTGAGACAATTTAACAAAAATTTTTGATAAAGCCTTATTTCGGGTAAAGTAAATTCGATTGTCTTAACCCGGTTTCAACCAGCCGATTTTTTTATTTGATTTTCCGGATGAAATAAATGAAAAAATGGAGAAATAACAAATAAATCAATAAATATAGTTTTATTTTAAATTATGCGCGCACGGACTTAAAGTAGAGAGCTCGAGCGCTCTCCCCTCCCACCGGCCTACAAATTGAAATAGCGCGCAATAAGCCGGGAGATCGATATACGTTAATATTTTATATTTTAAAAAATTGATTTAACTATTTTATCATTTTACACACATTATAATCAGGTAATTTGGTTAAAAAAATGCAATTAAGTTAAATTTTAGAATAAATTAATACGCAAAAAATACAATATCGTGACTCCTATTTGTATTGACGCGTATTGAGATAACTAAACCTTTTCCTACTTAAAGTGATCACGGAACGCAGTTTACGGACAAAAAATGCATAGATAATCTACGGGATGAGCGTATATGACCGGGTATATGATTTATCTTTTATTTGTCACCCTCAGAGTAACGTTATTAAATGAATTAACCGCGAGCTAGGGCGTCTTTTTCGTACTTAGGTAGGATCACAGCATAAAGCTTGAATTAAATATACATCATTAGAAATTTAAATAGACAAACGTCCGACTCGATTTTGGAAAAAATGGATGGTACTTTCCGCAAATATTACCATTATAAATCGCGAAATAACAATCGCTTTAGTTTATGACCGAATTAGATGGAAGGACGAGAAACGAGCCAACAAAAACAATAAAAGGCCATGCGTTGTATTGCATATTGTTCAATTGGTATTGGTTATAGCATGCAATTTTCCTGTAGCGCATTAAAGGATCACGGCTAAGTTTTTGGCATTGTACGAGGGCCCATACGTCATTAATTGTATGCAACGTTCGAATTAACCAATTACACAACCAATCTAATTCGAGGTAAATTTCAATCTACAGATCTGAAGTTATATCATGTTGTGATGGGGCAATCAAAAGAAGAGACGTCAACGCTAAAACTCCAGCATACGCTTTTGAAATGTCAACAGCGCCTCTGTACGTTGAGTTTGAGCGTACCCCGCGCAAATTTGTATAGGGGCCATCCCGTCTTCTAAAGGTTAAAAATTCAAGACATGAACATATGTTCATTAAATTTGTATTACAATGTATCATAATAAAATCTATTAACCCTTGTTATTATGTATAATATTAAACGTAACTTTCTGCAAATATTTTAAATATACATAATTTTTACCTGTCTAAACTCAAAATCTAACCATTTTTCTTATATACATTAAATTTGAAAAAGTTTATAAATTACAGCAAAAATATATATGTGTAAATTGTATAATATCGGTCTCTCCGAACTATATGCTTTATTTTAGATTAAAGCAGGCCTATCGTACTCTTTGTCCACTATGGTTTGTGGAATTTCCCAGAGTACGGCCTTTTAAAATAATTAAAGGCGTTTCGTCCTCGATCTCCAGCTTGGACTCCTCAGTAAGGAACTGGAGATCTTACCTTAGACACAACCAGATGGAGACGACTATCTCTCTACACTCGTTGGAGAGATCGTCGTCTCTTTTCTATATATATAGCCGCAGAACATCGAGCTGGCGTCGCGGTTCATCTTGTGACAGGCGTCTTAGGTAAGATCTCCAGTTCCTTACTGAGGAGTCCAAGCTGGAGATCGAGGACGAAACGCCTTTAATTATTTTAAAAGGCCGTACTCTGGGAAATTCCACCTTCCATAGTGGACAAAAAGTACGATAGGCCTGCTTTAATCTAAAATAAAGCTTTTAGTTCGGAGAGACCGATATTATATAATTTACACATATAAATATCACCGAACGATAAATTCATTTTATTTCAAACAACAAAAATATGTTGAAATATTTCATTTATATTAGTTTATAATATTGCTTATAGTTATAATTGATAAAAACCTTTGTATACCTATACCCATGGGCTGTGTTTGGCGGCCGCAAAGACTGAGGCGGTACTTATCTCCCGAACGAAGCAAAGGAGGTACGCCACCTTTACTGTAAATATTAGTGTCAAATATTGATTATAGTTATAATTAAACTTTTAAGGACAGGCATTTTTACGTTGAAATTCCACTTTTTTACACAATATTTATACATAAATTGAAAACATATATCATGTGGAGTGTATGACAAAATAGGTGGTCCGTATATCGACCAGTTAAAAAAATTTAATTTGGCCAGTTAGGAGTACTTTTAGACGTATTTGGATGCGCTGAATACAAAAAAAATATCATAAACTTATTAGGCGACATTCTTGACCTTGAAAATTTTATTTTAAGGTCAACTTCATTACTTGCAGTATTATAGTTAAAAAATGATATCCAAAAATGATATGCATTACACGCATTTTTATCACTGAAGTATTATGAAAAAATATATTATTTTTCGCCCTTAGCATGACCCAGAATCAACAGCGTGGATGTGGCGAAAATTTTATCCCTTTGGGGTGCTTTATTTCCGTGAGTACCCTTGAAGAAATATCACAATCAGAGCACATGTATTTTGTTCGACTAGTAATTTTACGTGAAGCACACAAGGGCTATCAAGACGAGAAATGCTATTATTAGTATTATCCAATTACAATAATGATCTATTAATCGACATTCGGAATGAAGGAAAGGGCATTGGTCCTTCATTTTTCATTTTATATAAAGAATGAGCATTAGATAAACTTAGATCAATAAGATGGAAAAATAACTTGCGATACCACTTCATTGTTTTTCTAACTGCTTCGGTCATAGACCTGTGACGTTGTAAAATACAACGCACAAGTATATGCACATGGCTTGTATTTACAAGTCATGTGCATGCATAAATGTTACTTTATAATAGCTCGCGATCGCGTCGCAGGTAGCGAATCCCTCGCAGGCGGACCGAAGTGCACCGATGCACTTTAATATAAGCACTGATACCCACGGTATGGGTATGTTTTAGAGTCAGAGCCGACGAACGACGCGACCGATACCCGACGGTAGTACGCGGACTACGACCCAGACCACGGCCGAGAGGTATCGTGAGCCAAGGACCGAGCCCAGGTCGTCTCACGATACCTGGCGTATCCGCTGCTGATGACAACAAGACGGGAGGTTAGGCGGCGTCCTAACCTCAACCGTCACACGTGCTCAGCAGACGACGACGGTTGAGATGGCGCATGGTTGCGCGCACGCCCGAACTGCGTACTAGTAGTGGGAGAGCCAGGGTGCTCCCCCACCTTACACCCGTATACCGGGGAACGCGGCATCGACGGCGTCGCTCGTGCGGCACTAGGCGTGGTGCGCGGGGAAGGGGGAATCACTCGAGCAGCGAGAGTGTTGCGCGCGCGAAGATGCTCGAGTGAGCGACCGTAGTGGGATAATGGGTGGGAGCGCGCGGAGCGAGGGGAGCGCGAGTAGAGTAGGAGTCGCGGTATACCTAATTTATACGGTATACCGCGGCATATTAGAATGTATATATATAGATATAAACGGTGCGCGCACACCTATGTGTTGGTGTATACCCTTATACATAGCGCGCACGTATATTATTATATAATTAATTAATTTAGCTAGTAGCGTAGTTAATTTTAAATAACAATTATGTAGATCCGTCGGTAGAGTTTGGGGCGATTTTTAATAATTTTAAAGTATGTTTATAGTTGTAAATAGTTGTTGGAATTAAATATTAATTATGGTATGAGTGGAGTCGGGAGTAGTTAGTAGTAATTATATAGCCGGTAGGCACGGGGCGGCAGCACCGACTGGGTTACCGATGTGGTAATTTATAATTTGTAATGCGCGCCTTCCGAGTGTCGGGGATGATTGGTTGCGTGATCGACCCAATAATGAACAGGTTGGTGGTGACGTAAACCACTATTATTGGATAATCGGCCTTGACGGAAATAAGATCAAGGCTGACTACGCGTATCGATCACGCAATCAATCACCCTAATCAACGCCGGTAGATAAGGAGTAGAGTAAGTTAGAGAAGGATAGCGATAGGGTGGGGAGGAAAATCCTTAATTTTGGGGATCAAGCCACGCCGCAAGCCGAATGAAGAAGCCGGTCTCGATGATTCGCTACCTGATCGTCCGAGGAGATAGACGTGATTCGCTACCTGATCGTCCGAGGAGATAGTCGTGTTTTCCGAAGTCGTGATTATTTTGAGTTGTAGAGTAGTAATTTTGAGGCTGAGTAGCCATTTTTCTTAGTAGAGTAGACTAGAGTCGAGCGGAGTTGTCTTGGAGCTGAGAAAGATTTATTAGGCGAGTAATATTTACGGTTAGCCCGACGGGCGGCCGAATTATATTAATACTATATTTTTATATATTTGCCGGACGGACGGAATGGAGAGAGTGTGCACGTGTGTGTGAGCCGGTCGCGAGTCGCGATTGTATATTGTGTCGGTGTCGGAGTTTGTTATATCTTTTCTTAAAAGTTTGAATAAATTACGTGAAGTTGATTATTGAATTCGTGAGTGTATTTATTAATTTCCTTTACTCTAAAAGCCGCCGGTTCCGAGGTGGTCAGCTGTCGGGATTCCCTCTGTGACGAGGAGTCGAGGTGGAGATTTGCCGGGTTGCCGAGTAGTATTGTAAAGTAGTTATTTCATTTTTATTTAAATATCGCCAGGCGCCCAATTAAATATAAATCGGCGATATCTAGCCATTTTCAACGTCGCTACGACGGAACCTCCGCCGGGTTATAATTTAATCCAGTTAGATTTTTCCCGACGAAAAAGTAGCGTCGCAGACCTTGTCTATCTTCATTGTCAACACCACCCATATTTTGGTTGTATTCATGGATGCATTGTGTTTTTATAATATCGTCGCCTCCGAATAAAAACATTCTAACTCAGAAATCGCTTGGAAAATACGTTAACTCAGAATTCGCTTGGAGAACACGTTAACTCAGAATTCGCTTGGAGAACACGTCAACTCAAAAATCGCTTGGAAAACACGTTAACTCAGAATTCGCTTGGAGAACACGTTAACTCAGAAATCACTTGGAGAACATGTTAACTCAGAAATCGCTTGGAAAACACGTTAACTCAAAATTCGCTTGGACAACACGTTAACTCAAAAATCGCTTGGAGAAGACTTTAACTCAAAAGTTGCTTGAAGAACACGTTAATTCAGAGGATGATTTTTGGCGCCTCGATTTAAGTTGGCCCCACTACCAAAAATTTTTAACAGTTCAAGAATAAATAAAAAAACTTTCATATATTTATACACGTATTGTTTTTTTAATTTCTCTAAGCGTTCTTATTATACACTAATGCGTTCTCCTAAAAAAGGTGGAAAATTCTTTAAATATTTAAGAAAATCGTAGAAATTAGTGTTTTCGATAACTTTATGAAATCGATATTTATACGGGCTCTCCATAAATGTGTAAAAGTACATAAATTTATTTCTACTATAAAATATAGTACACAGGTGTATATTCTCTCAGATAAAAGTTGTCGCCTCAGCATAAGCGAGGATAATAATATAATTAATTTGAGGGGATTATCGGATATTACTCCAGAAGTGTAAATAAAACTATTCACCCTGTTCACTTTGATAATAGCTTACTTAATTATATGAATTTCTAAATTAATTCAATGCTGTTAAATTTTGTATTAATTAACTTAAATAATGAATTTAATTTTGACTTAATTATAATATATATATATATATATATATGTGTGTGTGTGTGTGAGTGTGTGTGTGTGTGTGCGTGTGTGTGTGTGTGTGTGTGTGAGTGTGTGTGTGTTGTGTGTGTGTGTGTGTGTGTGTGTGTGTGTGTGTGTGTGTGTGTGTGTGTGTGTGTGTGTGTGTGTGTGTGTGTGTGTGTGTGTATAAAGTATACTTTGCGTCGCAAGGGGGAATACAGTTGAACTTTCTCCCATACAAAATATTTTTTAGATAATCGCTAAAACTAAACAACGCAAATTTTTTAATATTTATATTAAAAACAATATAATTATGAAATAATGCAATTTCATAAAAATAAAGTACCAACACATCACAATATCAATTCTTTCAAATATTTATTCTACGATTTATAGTAGAAATAAATTTATGTACTTTTACACATTTATGGAGAGCCCGTATAAATATCGATTTCATAAAGTTATCGAAAACACTAATTTCTACGATTTTCTTAAATATTTAAAGAATTTTCCACCTTTTTTAGGAGAACGCATTAGTGTATAATAAGAACGCTTAGAGAAATTAAAAAAACAATACGTGTATAAATATATGAAAGTTTTTTTATTTATTCTTGAACTGTTAAAAATTTTTGGTAGTGGGGCCAACTTAAATCGAGGCGCCAAAAATCATCCTCTGAATTAACGTGTTCTTCAAGCAACTTTTGAGTTAAAGTCTTCTCCAAGCGATTTTTGAGTTAACGTGTTGTCCAAGCGAATTTTGAGTTAACGTGTTTTCCAAGCGATTTCTGAGTTAACATGTTCTCCAAGAGATTTCTGAGTTAACGTGTTCACCAAGCGAATTCTGAGTTAACGTGTTTTCCAAGCGATTTTTGAGTTGACGTGTTCTCCAAGCGAATTCTGAGTTAACGTGTTCTCCAAGCGAATTCTGAGTTAACGTATTTTCCAAGCGATTTCTGAGTTAGAATGTTTTTATTCGGAGGCGACGATATCTTCATTGGTTTGATAGTGTTTTTTGCCAGTGGTACAGAACTCAGATTCGTGCACAGTTGTAAGCATGTAAACACTATTCTTATCTTGCCACCTGATTGTCATCCACAAATTATGAGGAGCAACTTGACCTTCACCTCGCTTTAATTTATCTTCCAATTTTGGCATTCCTCTTCTATTTGTTCTTACCGTGCCACACATTCCTGTATCGCGATCATGCCAAAATTCAATAACACCCAAATCAAACTTCTGATAATCAGTATCAGCGCCAGTGTAGACAATAAAACCCAATATTGTAGATAGTCTATTGGTTTAATTTTCACTAAAGGATAGTGAGCGATTTCCGAGGTATCTTCATTATCATAAAAATGTAAATGGCGTAAGATTGCAAGGAACCTATCACGAGTTATTATTTGACCGGAAATTGGAGTATAAAGCAGACAATCTTTAGACCAACAGTCGTTCAAGTCACCTTTTCGATTATGGACCACTAGAATTGAAAGGCCAAGAAAATATTCAAATTCATATTTGTAAGAGGAGACCAAGTTTTCTGATGGGATTGCCACTCTTCATGATTCTGACTTTCATAGCAATTAGCCTCATCTGTAATTCTTTCAATCAGAGGGGAATAAAGAAAGTATTTAAAGTAATTTATTGCTTTATTCCCCGATATAGAGATGTTAGGATTTATTTTAGAAGTACCTTGAAAATCTTTGATTGATGGATAAAAATACGCGTTTTCAAAAATTTGAGTTTTTTCATTATCATTTTTTACCAAATCAACTTCATGAATTTCCTCATTCTCCAAATCTTGTATTTCAGGTTCAGATTTGCCACTACTCCAAGTTTCAAAGTATATATTATTCGATATTTCCGAGCTAATTTTTGTTGCTCAATATTTTTTCAAATATTGCACAAAACCATCTTTATTATCAACTCACTTGCATATCCGAATACTTTCTAATAAACACATGCAGGGGCGATTTAGAGTCAAAAATTTAAAATACAATGCTAAGGTATGAAATTTGTTAAGCGGGGAGGGGGGATGTCTAAAGGAAATATCGAGAAATAAAGACTTCAAGGTACAAGGTGCGTGAAATCGTCGGGTTCCCGGTAGCCAAGTGGTAAGGCAACTGCGCGGTAAACAGGAGACCGTCGGTTCGATCCCGACCTGGGGACGTTGATTTTTTTCTTTCTCGATCTTTCCTTAATTAATTTTCTAATACCTCTGGCAACATTTAAAGAACTTTTAACTTTTTGTGATCCAGTAATACAAAATGAAAAATTGAGACACATTCACAGGAAAGGTTTATTGATTTTTTTGTGTAAGATGAGGCAGGGATTGAGTGATGATTTTTTGAAAATTATTTTTGATCAGTCTTGCACACAAAATGTCAGTACAATCATTGGTTACATCAAAACGTCATTACTACCAAGAAATATAGGGCAAAAATATCGGGCTTGATACTATAACTTGTGACAAGGTAAATTATACCTGTCAAAATAATAAGCGAGCGAGTCCCAAATAAACTAGCCTAGCGACTCTTACATCTCTAAGCCTACCTAACCTAACCGAAGCTCTCCAAATCCCCAATACTTCTCTTAGTTCCTCCCACGTAGCACAATGAAGCAGCATATCAGGAGAGGCTAAGCGGCTTCCAGGAGGCTTCGCACCAGGAACATGAAGCAGCCTACGATGGCCCAAGTTGCCAGACTGAGCAGCACAAGCAGCGACAAGACATCCAGGAAACTGTAACACGTTAAGCAATCAGTAATAATTCCAATTAGAGGGAGACAGGGAAGCATGTAGATGCACACAATAACTGACAGCTCCATGCTAGGAAAGGATTAGAAGTGAGGTTATGGTAATCACAACATTACCATAACTCTCAAGTAATAACTAGTATATTATACGCAGCACTCCCTCGGGAGATAGATATTTACCTAGGAAGCAGCCAGAATCCCCGCAGCAACGCAGCATCGAAAAGGAGCAGCAGTACTGACCCGACGCGCTCCAGCTGAGTGGCCACCGTGAGAGCGAGTGAGAGAGAAGACTCGAGATCGGCCGTCCCGTCTGCACCTGTAACGAAGTGGACCTATTAGCCGATACGTTAATATCACGGAACGATCATAAAGGCTTACCTGGTCAACAGCATCACCAGGAACAGCGTCCTCTCCGTGGGAAGCAGCAGCCCCGGCAATATCGTCCGCTTTGGTAAACATGGCCGCGAGCACTCACTACACGAGGCGCGCGAGACGACGGCGGCCGACAGGCGACTCGACGCGAGAAGCTGCGCGCGCACGTCGGGCCCGAGCAACGAAGGAGCGAACGAGGCCGAGCTCGATAGAGCTCATCGGGACGCCATCAAGGCTACACCGGCCGACCGATATATTGCTATATAGATTCGTGATCTGCAACCGATCACCAATAGTAATATTCGTGTGTGTGTGTGCGAGATCAATTGGCCGCAGAGCAGCAAAATTCCAGGAGACGATCTCCACTGCAATAAGGTGGGTGCACGCTCTGCACCGGTATTCCGCGATCTCTCCTGACTGTAAGTGTGCTTCCCGTTTACTCCCCTCTCCTCCCCTCGCGCAGCAAGCAGCAGCAGCTCGTACGCAGCCGAGCTTCATAATAAATTCGCCGCGATCTTACGTGGCTGGCGCCCAAACCATATTCTATTATTTTTATAATAAATTAAGATTATTTTATATAAATTCAATCGTTTATTTCGGAAAAATGCACAGTGTGCTCGACTTCATACTGGAGACGTGGTAGATTTGTCTATACTCGACTTAAACTACCTTAGAGATCTGACTGTAGGAATTTACCAGATAAAGCTTTCTCCATCTTACATTCAAGACAAGCTTCTGAAAGATAATGACGACGAATTCCAACTTGACCGAAATATTAATGTAGCTGGATTATTGCGAGTGCGTATCTATTCAAGATTTCGTAATGCGACAACGCGTTAACTTTTTATAGCATACGTAGGTCATGATGCGGATAATGCAGATGACGAAAATGATAAAGAATTAATTCTTGGTTACTATTGTACCTGTCAAAGTGGAGCACGTACACTAGGTACATGCGCGAACGTTGCTAGTGTATTGTGGTTTTTAGGATATGCACGGCATCGTGAAAATATCTGGTATCCTAATGAACCCTTTCTGAATACTACATTGGATGCTGCAATGCGTCCAGCGTGACCCCAAGGTATCGGATGGAGTCCATCGACCGGACTTGCTTACTGCCAACCATGAAGGTCGCGTACGTCCTTTTCTTTTTCCGGGAGATACGCACTACCTCCGTTTTGTCTGCCGTCAAACTTAATCCCTGGCCACTCAGCCAGCCCGCTACTATCTCGATAGAAATGTCTCCGAGGTATTGAACCTCTTCGACCCTCTTCGCAACAACAACGAGCGCAAGGTCATCAGCGTAAACCACTATCAAAGCCCTCGAGGAGAGTCGCTGTCTCAAAAGACCGTTGTAAACGACGTTCCACAACAACGGCCCCAGGCCAAGCCCTGTGGTACGCCCCCAGTAATGTTATAGGAGCATACACATTCATCAGTGTCGTACAGCAGGGTACGATCCCTCAAGTAGCTCGAGGGGACTCTTTGAAGGTAGAGCGGTAGATTAAGATGTTTTAGAAACAGTATGATGCTGTCCTATATTACTGAGTTGAAGGCGTTCTTTATGTCCAGGGCAATGACTACGCACATGCACCTGGCACTTCGGCCGCCACTGATGGCGTTCGTGGCGAGCTCGACAACTCGATTTATGGCGTCTATGGCTGAGCGTCCTTCCCGAAAGCTGAATTAGTTCATGGAGAGGTCTCCTTCCACTGAGATGTCTGCCTCCAGCCTGGCACCTATTACCTGCAGAAATAGCTTCTCGCGTATATCCAGCATGCAGAGTAGTCGGTACGAGGATGGCTCCTCCGGGGGTTTATTTCCCTTCGGCAGGAACACCAACCCCTATACCTTCCACTGATCCAGAAAGCATCCATCCTTGCATGCGTTGAAGGTGTCCCTAAAAAGATTAGAGGCCTTCAGCGCCGTGGTATTAACTGCCAGGCTGAGTATGTCGTCCGGTCCTGGGGACTTCCTGGGGTTGATTTTCCAGACAGCCTCCCTCAGCTCGTCTTCTGATATTCTGGTCCACCGCCGTCAGCTCCGTGTCTAGTGCTTTATCCCATTGTTGTGGGAAGAGATAGCAAACAACTCTGTTGAGGAATTCAGGGAAGGTTGGTGTTGCCGTACCCCAGGGCTTGATCTTATTCATGACCGTTTTGTATGGCCTGCCCAAGGTGTCCTTTCTATCTTCTCATAGAAGTCACGCCAGCACTTTCTCTTCGCGGCTCTGATGGCAGTACTGAGCTCTTTTTTCTTTTCCTCATAGTCCTTTAGTGCAGTCTTCTAGCCCGCAAATATTTTGCGGTGAACAATAAACTGGTGGTCGGCCACGAGGATTTAAGTTCGTGGCCATGGATGCATGCAGGCCGCTGTTATAGCCGTCGCAAGGTTTCGGGCCCCTTCAGAAATTATAGAAACCCCTCTTGATCAAAGAAAGTTGGTACCCATCTCATCTTCACCGGCCGCAGTTTAGTCCCAGGTCTTCTGTTAGTCAGCTGGAACCAGTAGATCGGGTCGATGAAAGCTAAGGGGACTATGGACGACTTGCCCCCTTTGGCATACGTGGGAGGCGTCTCCTTGTTAGCAATCTCCACCTTCAGTATAGTGGAAATGTCGACAAGATGACGTCCACGGACGTTCATCCTTCCGCAGCCCCACTCCGTTGCCCAGGCGTTAAAGTCCTCACCGAATACGAGGGGCAAATGGGAATAAATTGGGCTTATATGACGCCCAACGTTAATTTCTAACTTGCGCCTACATGGTGCACAACATAAATTTTTAGATTGCGTTTTTTGTTCACACAGGCTGCGTCTACATAGGTGTCCAAATGATATAGGATTTCATTATAAACATGAGTGAATCTGATTTAATTTAATTGATCTTCTTGTTGTTATCAATTAATTTTAAATTTAATTTTTTAAGTACGTGTGGATTTTACGTGTAATTTTTATTATATACTAGTTACGTTAATTAGTGTATTGTTATTACCGACAGTTAGATTAATCGGTCTGCGGTTAATTTTAACCTTAAAATTATTGTATTTAGACAATAATATATAAGTTTAAACTGGATTTTCTTTTATTGTTGTTTCGTTTGGTTAAAAGAAATCCGAGATCGGTAATAATAATTTTTTTAATTACTTACACGTAAATAATAGTAAATTTGAATTTTACAATTGAAATATAGATCGATTCGCCTTGAGGTCTGCAATTTACATACCGAGTCCCTAATTTCGAGTAGGTTAGTCGGAAAATCGGCGTTATTTAGTTTTCCGACTTAATAAAAATTGTAACACCTGTGCAAGGGTAAAAATTTTTCGGTTTTTGAAGTTTGCTTGTTAAATTTATATTTTTGACAACGCGGACCGGCTCTCGCGTTACAATAAAAATTGTATTATTATTTTTTTTGTAACATTGCGATTATAAGAGGTCACAGTGTCATACACATTTAGTTTTTTAGGAATATATTTATTTTTATTGATCTATTTATTTAATTATCTATTTATTTATTTATTTTATAATATATTTAGCGTGCCTTGGTGACCAGGAGCCGGAGTAAATTCAATTTATTTCGTATTTAATTGGATTTAAAAATATCTTCTCTTGTATTTAATTTAATTTATTGACAATTCGTAAAAATTTTTTTTACGTTTAATATTGTATGTTTAATTGTTATAAATTAAATTATTCCGCGTTTAACAAAGACAATATTTCCTCTCGATTTGTTTGTAAAATTTATTGTCAAAAATATAATTCTTTAACTAAGTGTATTATATTATGCAGGAAAGCAAATTTCAAGCAGGAGTGCTGAATTTTTTTCTTGTAATTATAAAGGGAAATGAATTCGTTATTCAACTTAGTGGCCCAATAATTTGAAAAAAAGCATACCTGCACAGGTAAAGTAAAAAGCGACTCAAAAATTTTTTTTGTAAATAAGCGTAGCGGTAATCTTGTTAAGATCAAAATGGCGGAATCGATGACCACGCAAGTCGATCAGTGGAATGGTACGCAATCCAGCGAACAAATTCAGGCACACTTGGAGTCGTTCGAGATGCGTGCTGACGGCTTTATATATAAAAAAGTCGAAAGATTTCAACAGTCGCAGCCGAGACAGACTCAAATATGGATCGTGTCAGGCGGAACAGGCAGAGGACAGGTTAGTTTAAGTCCATGGCTGCCCAGATCCCAGCGATTCCGGACCGGGATTCTGACCCAGATGTAGTAGAAGTGCTACAGAGGACTCTCGCTCTAGAAGTAGAAGATACGGACTAGCGAGAGGAAGATGGGCAGCAGGGTACCTCCGGCCAAAAAAGCGACAAGGAAGAATGGATAACTTTGGTATCTGATACTAGCAGTCAGTTCGAAATACTAAAGAATTTTGCTTCAATGTTAGTGGAGCAAATAAGTAAATTATCCACCTTGACGAAATCAGTCAAGGAGCTGGAAGCGCAGATGCACACCGTCAACAGCTAATTAAACCTGTCAAACGGTGTACTAGCTTCCAGCACTAACAAAACCCGGGAGTGAGCCCAACACGTCCAGTTCCAGGACACCTATACGTGTTACACCCTGGACGAGGCGGACATCAGACCACAACAAGTACAAATAGAGCCTGAGGGGTCTCAAGTACTTCATGCAGATGTTGGAGAAGCCGGTAAGAGGGATGACACACGGAGACCGAGACAGCCTCCATGTTCAAGCTCTCCCTACCCTAATCTGACGACTTTTACGAATCCGGCCAATCAACGTGGAGATCGGCCGGGACAATGCGCGATATTGGCACGATGGTTCGTAAATGGGTAGTTCGATTCTCTGGCGACAAAAGCCAGAGAATCGATGCCTTCCTTGCGAAAGTTGAAGATTGTAGGATTATCGCCAACCTCAGCGAGGACGAGGTGTTGCCCTCCTTGTCCAAACTTCTTACCGGAACCGCAGCATATCAGTACCGGAATGAGAAGGACATATTGCCCTCGTGGCAGGATTTTCTAAAAGAGCTTTTAGCAAAGGCTCATCGAGAAGTCCAATGCACGGTCACAGGGTAAGGATGAGCCGATGAGAGATTATATCACCTGCTCAATCGCGATTATTCGAAAACTCAACCCGATCCCGAGCGAGCGTAGGCAATTGGACCACCTCTACCGTAACTTGTTACCTCAGCTTCAGTGTTTGTTTACGAAAGCTGAAGCCAAATCTATGGAAGATTTATTGGAGCTGGCGATGGATGCTGAGCAAACGCTCGAGCGTGAAAAGTTGCATCGGCCGCCATTGGCAGGAGAGGATATAATGCTGCCGGAACTTGCCTACAAGGCAAAGTCCAAGAAGCGGCCGACCGTTAAGCCCAAGGTAGCAAGCGTGGCTAAGAAAGTAAGTGAGCCGAGTTGAGAAGACCCAATTGAACAGCTCACAAAAGTCCTGGAGGAAGTCTTTAGGTCCTTGCCATCTAGAAAGAAAACCCACATGTCTCCTCCTCGGTTTAGGAGAAGGAGGAAGGAGACACGTCCCGATCAACGGTCATCGAGTAGTTCATCCTCGAAGCTTGGGGAATCTTCGAACTCGAAGAAGAAGATCAAGTGCCACACTTGTGGTAAGTTGGGGTACACCGTCAGGACGTGGAAACACCGTCAGGAAGCGGTTAGAGTATTTTTAACGGACAATGGCACTGAGTTCAAGAACAAGCTCGTATTATTATGATTATCTCATAGAGCGAGGAATATTTCATACCACTATTCCTCCGAACCACGTTCAGGCCAATCCCGTCGAACGTGCTAATGGGATGCTAAAAACGATCGTAACATCTTATATTACCGGGAAGCATAACACTTGGGACGAAAAGTTACCAAATCTAGTGTTTGCTTTAAATACGGTGGTGCAGAGTTCGACAGGATGGAGCTCGGCCATGGTTAATTACGACCGGCAACCTGAGCCACCCGGCACTGCTCGTCGAGTTCAAAACGAGCTGACTCAGCAACGTTTGGAATACCAGCGGTCGCTTGAGTGGGGTGATCGGCTATCACGACTACCTGAGCTTCACAAGAAACCTTCAGCTAGAGTTAATAAAGCTCAGGAAGTCGATTACTTAGATGCCGGGAGACAAGCTGCTTCTTTTGAAGTCGGGGTCTTGGTATGCAAGTAGAACCGAGTACTCTCACCCTGCGCACAATGCGTCTCGGCCAAGTTAGCTCCAAAATACGTCGGTCCTTATTTGATTGTCCATGGCTACAGCCCAAATACTCTTAAGATCCAGGATGCTCAGGGACATGAGGAGAAATGCCATGCCACTTCCTATCCCAAATTCGTTAGGAATGCAGAAACCACATCACGGGTATGTTGAATCTGGAAGGGGGGGTGTACGGTAAGGTATTTTTATCTTACCATTTGACGAATTCGAGTAACACGAGCGAACAGTATCATAATGTTCGCATCGGCTCTGGCCGGCAAGATTCGGCTCGGCTCGGTTCGTCGTGGCTACATGGGTGAGAATGACTCCACGCGCGCTCCTGAACACGTATGTGAGGAGGAGATTTGCGCACACTCGAGAGAGAGAGAGATATAGCCGCCTTGACAAGCGACAGGTGGTAGCCTCCTGCGTCCCGTGTTTCCCGTAGCCTATACTGCAACGGGTGCGAGAGAGAGAGGGAGCGCACGTCTAGATGATCGTTATTTGAACGTATCACTATACGCGATCGCGTTTTGTTCGATAAACAATAAATAGTTTATTCGTTGCGCTATACCAGTCCCGTCGACTGTGTATATTATTTTAGTTCGCGGTATTGTTCCCTCTCTCTCTACAAGTCCGTTTACCGACTTGTAATTTAAAGCGTAGACGTCGTCAACAAATAGATATTTTGTTTGTAATTTATTTTTATATTTATTTCAATAAATTCATTTTATTAATACAAATTCAATCCGGTATAGGAGTAATTCAATTTTAATCCACGTACGATTCCTTCCGTGATTAAAAGAGCCCGTATATTTTTAATTGACAAGTGCTCGATGCGATATCCCTATTTCGCGGTCAATTTCAGACTTGATTTTTACCTGGTTATTATCTGAAACTGACCTTGATCCAGACTAACATTCAACAGATTTGATATGACGGACAGGTAAGCGCCGCTGCAATGCGGGAAAAATACGTTTATTTAAATACAGTAAGTTCAACCGTACCACTGAGCAGCCGTCATGGTAAAAAAACATCCGCGCGGCAATCAAACTGTTACACTATATATCTGTATTATATTAATATTTCGCCGCCGCCGCCTTATCTAAGATTTCAGGATTATATATATCTTTCTATATTATATAGTTATAACAAAAAATCTGAATCGACTACAGCGCCACTTTTGAACGACTCTTATACCATTTTAGGGCAGCAGCCGTCCTAAACATCGTACGAATGCACGAATAATGTAGTTGGACATCGGGTGCCCCAAGAATTTTTCATTGTACAGATTATAAATAGTTCGCCGCCGTCCTGTCTAAGATTTCAGGATTCTAATATATGCCGCTGTGTGTCCGATATTGGGCATTATGCCCGACAAAGCTCTAGCCACTCCTGCGGCTTTCGACCCTGCACTCTGTAGGTGTTCATTGAATGTAAGCCGCGCATCCAAGATGAGTCCTAGGTATTTCACCGTGTCCGCCGATCTTATACGTTTACCATTTATATTAAAGGTGGCGTACCTCCTTTGCTTCGTTCTGGAGATAAGTACCGCCTCGGTCTTTTTGGCCTCCATACACAGTCCATGGGTGCTCAACCATGCAGCCACTACCGCGATAGTGACATCTCCGAGATATTCTATCTCATCGATGCTCCTTGCGACGACGACCAAAGCCACATCGTCCGTAAAAGCCAACATCGACACTCCCTGTGGAAGCTGCTGCCTAAGCAGTCCGTCGTAGAAGACGTTCCAAAGAAGAGGTCCCAAGACCAAATCCTGCGGCACGCCTCCGGTAAAGTTATAGGAGTGCGCGCTATCCTCGGTGTCACAGAGGAGGATCCGTTCTGTGAGGTAGCTCGAGATGACTTTGCGTACGTAGAGCGGCACCTTTAATTTTCCAAGGACAACATAATGTTGTCCCACCGAGCCGAATTTAAGGCATTGCGGATATCTAGTACGATGATAGCACACCGCCTAGAAATTTCTAGTACCACCGATGGCATTGGTGGCCAGCTAAATAACTCGACTTATCGCGTCTATAGATGAGCGCCCTTTTCGAAAACCGAACTGATTGTCGGACAGATCGCCTGCCTGTGCAATGGCAGCTTGTAGCCTGGCACAAATGACCCGCTCGAATAGTTTCCCAGTTATATTCAACAAACAGAGTGGCCGGTACGAGGAAGGGTTCTCAGGTGGTCGGCTCCCCTTTGGGAAAAGCACCAGCCTCTGTATCTTCCACCGTGCTGGGAAGCATCCTAATTAAAAACATGCACACATTCAGCGCAGCGGTCTTAATGGCCAGACCAGGTATTCCATATGGCCCTGAAGCTTTACGGATGGATATTCTCCTTGCAGCCATTTTCAGCTCGGTTATGCCAATGTCGTTCCTGATGTTGTGGGACTAGGTAACGTACCGCTCTGTCAAGAAAATGTGGACACGATGACATTGAGGCGCCCCTGGGTTTGATCTTATTCATCGCCATTTTGTAGGGCTTACCCCAGGGACCGCGGTCCACTTCCTCGCAAAATTCGCGCCAGCACTTGCGTTTAGCCGCTTTAATGGCAGCCTTGAGCTCTTTCTGTTTTTCCTCGTAGGCCGCGGTTAGTTCTTGGTACCGCGGCTGGTTCCGTGCTCTCTGGTGAGGTCGCCGAGTCCGCAACACTTATGACGTATTTTTGCGATATTCTCATTCCTCCAGTAAATAGGTGGGCGGCCACGAGGGATGGATTCTTCCGGTGTTCCTTTGACAGCGACTTCTGCTATGGAGCAAAGGAACATTTCTCGGTCGAAGGTAGACGGTACCCATCTCTCGTATTGGAAGCTTTTGTTCGGACCTGCTGCCCTGTTAATCGTCGATTGGAGCTGGTACACGAGTACTTGATGGTGGCTCCCCGTGTAGCGATCACTAACTATCCAGGTAAACCCTCTTTTCATTAATCTGGGATTGATGAAGGTTAGGTCTGCTATAGACGACCTCCCCGCCTTGGTAAAAGTGGGAGTCGTTCCAGTGTTAGCAATCTCCAACTCCAATATCGCAAAGGCCTCGAGAAGTATACGACCACGATGACTATTGGCAGTCGGGAGGACCTTGCATAAGTAACGATGACATCAAGGGATCCCAGAAATCCGTTGAGGTTATCACTGGGTGAGAGGTAGCAACTGTATATTCGCATACCCGCCACCTCCACCCAGATAAAATTGGGGAGGGAGGCGGCCATTTTTCCGGATACATGCATGTTTCCACATACCGAAGTGGCCGCTCTGCCAGTGGCATCACTCACCCATTTCGATTCAATGAGATCCCTGTACTCTTCGCTGACGATAACAATGTCAGCCTGCTCTTCTCTGACCAACTGTGGCACCAGATCCTGGGCCACAGCACAGTGGTTTAGGTTGATTTGTAGCCCCTAACCATTTCTCCCAGCGGCTTGAAGTTTGGCGCAGCCCGTATTTGCCGAAGGATGTCGGCATAGGCTCGTCCTCCTGAACACTTTAATCTTAATGGCGTCGGCACGAGCTGGTTTCACGACCGCTTTAGGTTTTTTGAACACCTATGGCGGTCCTCCGACGTCCTTGGCCTGCTTCAGCTGCGTATTCTGCTGAGCCTCTTTCTTTTTGCCCTTGCGTACTACAGTAACCCAGTCAGGGACCTTTGACTGGTTTCCATCGGGCTTAGGAACGGATGACGAAGCATCTGCTGGCCCATTTTTATTACTAGGCTACTTCGACCCCTTCATTCTTTTCTCCGGGGAATGCTGAGGTGGTGAGGGCCTTTCTCTCTCCACCGGCCTCCTTTGACGCTCTTCAGCGCGGACGATGGGCGGCGTTTGGCACATTCCACCCTTACGCGCATCTGCCATTTTAATTTTTTTTTTGTGCGTGTGTGCGTATGTGCGTGTGTGCATGGGTGTGTGTGTGTGTGTGTGTGTGTGTGTTTGCGCGGGGGAATAATTATGTAATACATATATATATATATATATATATATATATATGGGGTATTCCACACGAAGTAGTCCGAACAAAATTTTAATATGCACCAAATTTTGAGTAAGCATTGCAAATGTTTTTCAGAATACAGAAAAACATTTTTAGGTACTGGAATCTATTTGCTCAAAAGTTATTCTAACCTCAAAAAGTGGATTTTTCCAAGTTTTTTTCAACACCAGCTGGGTTTACCACTATTTAACTCAAAATCTATTAACTTTTACTATAGAACATTATAAGTAACATTCGTTGCTAATTGTGTCTAGAATTTATTATTCTGGGTTAGATTTTCTAATTTCACGGTGAATGTTATATAAACTACATGTCAATATTCAACATGAAAAAAGTGCAAGTGCGTCACACATGATTTTTTTATCCAACAGTCTAAAAGAAAGCTGGGAGCAATACCTTTCAAATGGTCTGTAGCATTTTTATGGCCTTCAATTCTGTAAAAAGTTATGATAATTTAAAAAAACACAAAATTTTTTTAAAAATTTAAATAGGAATTACAAAATTAATTTTTGTGAATTTTTTCTGTTTCTTTAAATTATAATAACTTTTTACAGAATTGAAGGTTATAAAAATGCTACTGACCATTTGAAAGGCATTGCTCCAAGCTTTCTTTTAGACTTTTGAATAAAAAATCAATTGTGTCGCACTTGCACTTTTTTAAGTTGAATATTGACATGTAGTTTATACAACATTCACCTTGAAATTAGAAATTCTAACCAAGAATAATAAATTCTAGACACAGTTAGCAACGAATGTTACTTATAATGTTCTATAGTAAAAGTTGATAGATTTTGAGTTAAATAGTGTAAACCCAGCTGGTGTTGAAAAAAACTTGGAAAAATCCACTTTTTGAGGTTAGAATAACTTTTGAGCAAATAGATTCCAGTACCTAAAAATTTTTTTCTGTATTCTGAAAAACATTTGCAATGCGTACCCCAAAATTTGGTGCATATTAAAATTTTGATTGGACCACTTCGTGGAATATCGCATATATATATATTTCAAAATTATGTTTTTTCAAGAATAGATAATATATGTATTTTTTCCGCGCGTAAAAATATGTTGTTTATATAACTTGAAAGAATGTGTAATATTTTACTTATTACTGATAAAACTTACGAAAATTTTTTTAATTTGTACTAAATAATAATAACGGATGAGGCCTGCGATGGCTCGGTCGGTAGGGCGTCGGGCTCGTAATCTGGAGGTCCCAGGTTCGATTCCCGGCCCCGGCCGATTGATACAAGCACCACTGGGGAATGTATTTTCGCCAAGTGCTTTCTTGACCAAGACATCGTATGACCTTCGTCGCTGATTAGCACCGATTTGGGAGCATAAAAAGAGCGACATTAAAATATAAAAAAAAAAAAAAATAAATAATATTGGATCTAAAATTTAATGTAATGCTTCAAATCCAGATGCAAAATTATTCGAAGATACAATAAATATTACTCAAGTATAATAACATACACTTTTCCAAATATCCATATGATGTATACGATGAGTTAAAAGTGAAATACATTATTTATTGTGTTTTCAAGATAATTCTATTAATTTAAATTTAAACAGTGACAATATAAAATACGAATTTCATTTGAAAAGTTTTTCAAAAATGATTAATTTAGGAGAATTTAAATTAAATTCTTGTAATTTAAATTTCAATATTGCATGGATATATAAGTGAGTAGATAATGTATATTTATATAAAAAAAATATTTTAAATAAACAAATATGTATGTATTAGAAACAGAAGGTTATTTCGACGTACCATACGAAAACTAGCACATTTCATGAAAAGTAGACGAAAAGTAGCACTTTTAAAATTTCAAAAACAAAAAAGCAAAAAAAGTAATTCAATACAATAATAAAATTGTGAATGTATGAATTATGCAGTGATGAAATAAAAAAAATGAAGGTCTACAATTAATATATTTTTAATTGGTTGTATTTATTAAATAAAATAGGCCTACTTCTATTACTTCTATTATTCTTCTTACTGTTTTTACCACAGAAAATAAAAAACTATTTTGGTTTTGTAACGAGAAAATTAATCGTATCTTCAATTATTATCACAAGAATAAAAAAAGATACATTTATATTTTTATCAAAATTCAGAAGAATATGGTTACAACACAATGTCATTATAAAGCGGCACACACTCGTCTGGGATTAATCGCTTTTCAATCATTGTTTCAATGTCTTTCTTTTTTTCTCGTTTAATGCGATTCTATTTGCGTAAGCTTCCTGAAGCACATATTCTTTCAAGTCCTTGACAGACACATTTTTTTCAAAATCTTCACTGTCGTAAACTCAGCCGTTAAATCGTACTTTACATTAACTTCCGCATTCGGGTTTATCATTATTTCTCTGACACGTGATACTGCAATATTATTTCTAACGTTAAAAAATTGATCTGCCATATTTTCAAAATCCAAAATTTCTTTTTGTGAAATTTGTTTCACAACATAAGGAGCCTTGTTCTTTCCTGAATGACTTTGATGAATCAAAGTGGCCCATTGCTCTTGCGTGAAAATCGATTTTCTTTTTGCTTTGTTCTCGATACAGGCATGCACAGAGTCACCAGCATTCTGCGTGTGTCCAATCTCCAAGAACCTGCAAGTAATACGATCAATTTAGTAATTTTATTTTTGAAAATAAAAAAAAATTATCTTTATCTTGGAACATATAGATAAAATATCAATGTTTTTTTAGATGATAAAAAAATGTTTGCAAAAAATTCAAATAGCACATTTATTTAAAAAAAATATGAGAAGTTTTTTCTTACCGTAGTGTGATTGTCACTCTAAAGACAATTGCAGCTAGAACTAGCATGCCAAAGACAATTCTATTTTTATTTTGTCCACCGCAATTGGCGCAAAACAGTTCGAATTCAGTGATATCAGAAGCAGCCATTTTGTTTTTCAAGAAAATCCACAAAAATGAAGCGATTTCATTCGCTCCTCGGCCTCCGATTGTTTCGTTCCATAAATTATTAATTACGTCATGGCTGGCCAGGTCAAATATGGTAAAATTCCAAACTAGTAATTTTGAATAATAATACATAGGGCTGATCTCAGCACGTGGAGTGGTAAGAATCTTCTGCATATCAAACGTAGCAGCACAAACCGTTCCTTTACTTTTTGCGTTTTTTTGTGCTTGCTGCATCAGCTGTCTTAACCTTTTCTTGTTAGTCACGTGTACTGTCTGCTCCTCTGCATGTTCGAACTTTTCTACGTTACTGTAATTCTTATAACGCTCACATTGTTCACATCTATCCTTCTTCGGTTGAAAAAACCCATACTTAAATTCTTTACGAAATATTTCCTCATATTTATATCCCGACACACACGACGTGTTTTGATCTTGCATTGCAAGTTGTTCATAGAGATCATACGTTTTGCGCAATGATAAACCTTTTTCTATATATTTTCTCTTACTATTTTCAAGGCAAAAATGCGATGGTATGACGAGGAATCTTGCTATGTAAGTTCTTGCAGCTGCTATCATTTCGTCAGTATACCGAAAAGGTCGATTTTCAGTTTGTTTGCCTCTATTATCTGGCTGAATAATACCAGTACTATCGGTCTGTGATTTTTTAAGTTTTGCAGTTCTCACCCATTGATAAGAGATACATAAAGTATCAAGAAACATTTTTTTACAAACAATTACATTTCTAAGACCATCCTTTTTTGGTAGTTTGTATGTATGTTGTTTCCTTTTTTCATCATACAATTCTACATCTTTATCACTTTCATTATTTGTTGTACCACCAACCAATGTGACCCAATTATTGAGGCCAATTATTAATTCCACTGTTTTGTTCGGTCTCCGAGTTGCCAAAATATTTTTCCTAACGCGGTGAGCGAAATTCGATTTTCGAGGCCTGTTTTGCGTGGGCAAAATACCACATTCCCTCACTAGTGAGCAAAATGCTTTTGATAATGGGGGAATGAACTATTTTGCCCACTCAAAAAGAAAATGATTAAATTTTAATACAATTATTTAATTTTTCTTTATAATATAATATTAGGATATATATATATATAGAGAGAGAGAGAGGGGGAGAGCGGGAGAGAGGACAGAAAAACAAGACATATAACGCAGTCAAAACTTCTTATATTAGGCTTGCAGAAATGGCGCTATGTTTTTTCGTACATGCTACAATCAAAAGAATTTTCACTCTTCTTAATGTCAAATTTCTCCCACCTTGTCAGGAAAAATATTATACGCAACTAGTAAGGAAAATAGGCCATCCCCACTCGTCTTTTTGCCACCCTCGCTTCGCTCGAGCGGCAAATCCGACTCGAGTTGGAATGACCTATTTTGCTCACTAGTTGCGTAATATACTATTATGAGCATGTTCTTTATCATTGGCATCGTATTATAAGTAGCACTGGAGACGACAATTTTTACTGGATTCGGGATCATAACATCCTGTTTTAATTTGGCGAGCTTGAGTTTTGAGTTCTTTCCTACCAATGCCTTCTATACCTGCATTCCGACATTTTTTCGCCTGAACATCAATCTAGGAATCTGGCTATAATTTTCTTTTGCGGGTTATCGATATTTTTTTATTTTTTCGATTGGCAGCTACTCGACAAATGAATCGTTTACTAACAGATTGCGATTGTGTTGGAAGCGGCAAGTTCACTAAATGCGCTGATTTGGATCTCTCAAAGTTGTCTTTATTTGGAGTTTCATTATTTTGTACACTAACTTCGGGTGCATCATTGAATTGCAGGTACTTTGCTCCAATCCAAAGCTGCATAAATAAAACGATATTTAGATAATATCAACATTTACTATTACCGGAACAAGAGAAAGGTTGAGTAAAAAAATTTGAAAGTTGTTACACGTCACCGAAATAATACGTTTTTAAAGGAAGTATTTAATATGGGAAGTCGTATAAACACGCGAATTGAGGGTAATAAAATCTTGCGCTTGGGAATTATTTTTTTCTACTTTCTTATAAAAAATCATTTAAATCAATAAATCGGGTTAAATTTAATTAGATTTTCAAATATTTTGAGATTAAATTAAATTGATTTTTTTTACAAAACGAGTAAAAAAACCGAGTGAACGGTATCGCTATGTTACTGTCACTGTTATGCAAGGTACCATCTAACCTGCTAGACAAAGTAGTACCGTTGCTTAGCTGACAAAATATAAGTAAATATTTTATTTAATATTAATATAAGGAAAATGGGGTGGCGATCGCGACGTACATCGAGGCCGTCTTGAGCGTGAAGAAGGCGTATGCCTGGAACCCGAGTAAATGCGCGGAGACGGAAGCGAAAATAAGTTATTATCGCGTGCACTTGAAACTCAAGGCGCCAAGGTCGTTTTGGATTGCGCTCATTGTTTACAAGCTGACTTTTCTATACGCAACAGTAAAATCTATTTTTAATTCAGTAAAAAATATGTATTGTTACCTTTTATATTTAGATAAATCAGCGCATAGTATCTTAATAAAAATTATGTCCCATTTATTTACAATAATTGATTGTGAAAAATCTCAAATAAAAGTAAGAACTAATTTTATAAAACGTTACATTGATTTCATTTTTTTAAATCACTTTTTTTATATTGTAAATTACTAGTGTTTTCAATTATGAACTATTGAACGTCAGCTTTGCCCGTATAAGCATAAGTAAATAAATAAATAATTATTATTTCATTAACTTTTCGTACTTTGAGATTAATAATAATTGTTGCACAGTCGTTGATGTCGTAATTTTGTTCAATTCTAATACGACACAAATTATTCTACTAGTTAGAATTATTTTATTAAAAATGTACTATTTTGAAACGACAAACACATGCAATAATCGGATAGTATTTTATTATTTATTTACATGGTGGATCATCATCCATTTTATTAGTTTTCCTTATCTACACATTTTCACTTTGTAGTTAATTATAACACTGATACGTATTGGTATGTAAATCAAATGTCTCGAGAATGGATAGAGCTTTTACCAAAACTAAAAAACGGTTTTAAGGGGGCGCAAAAGCCACTTTAGAAATTCAAATTTCGCGCCAAAAATGTAATTGATTATTTCGTGTTTATTGTAAAACTAATTTTTTTAAATAAAAACAAAGAGTTGTCCCCCCTAGCTATCATAAAAAGCAACATTTCTGCCAAGCGAGAGCAAATCATATTGTTTCGTTTTTCTGAAAACTTTGACCTACTAAATGAAGAGGTTATGTTTGACCATTTTTTAGTAGGTCAAAGTTTTCAGAAAAACGGAACAATATTTTTTACTCTCGCTTGGCAGAAATGTTGCTTTTTATAATAGCTAGGGGGGACAACTCTTTTTTTTTATTTAAAAAAATTAGTTTTACAATAAACACGAAATAATCAATTACATTTTTGGCGCGAAATTTGAATTTCTAAAATGGCTTTGGCGTCCCCTTAAACGTCATTTAATTGCCAATATAGAAAAAATAGACTAAGACATTAAAAAGAATTTTCAAGTATTCGAAAATGCTTCCAAATGTACCATTATTGCATTTTTTTAACCGCTTTCAAAAATTTTTCACAAATGCATTTAAAATAACTAAGAAGTAAATAAAAACGCTATTATTTGGTTCATTGAAAAAAAATACTTTCATACTAAATGAAGAAAGTAAAAAACCTGACACATATGACAGTATTTAATAATTTACAATTTCTTATATATAAACTCTCTAAGGGATACCGTTCGAAAAATCCCCTGAAAGAGAAAAAAGCGTACAAGCCAAAAGGCTTGTACGCTATAGCTTGTGAAGGATGAAACATTCGACAATCCTTCCACAAGCCTTCCAAGGGATACCATTCGAAAAATCCCTTGAAAGAGAAAAAAGCATACAAACCAAAAAGGTTTGCACGCTATGGTGTTTAACATCTCACCCTATGCAAAGTCTTCAGTTCGGAAGTATACCACAACTCGACTTACTAACTTTATACACCAAGGATCTCTTTTGATGAAAGAGGCACCCTTCTGTGAGACATCCCAGCAACTTTTATCGTCTGGATGAGAAACTACTTCGGTCCGGATGTGCTCCAAGACGGACCTCGAGAGGCCCGCCTCAGCATTTTGACGCTACACGTAGTACACCCCGAGAGGTATCTACTTTGATTTAGCGGCCGTCCCTTCATCCCTAGATAGAGTCTCCCTTGACAAAGTTGCCCAGATGAATAGAATAATCGTTAACAGCGTATCTTTGACAAACTAAGCGTGTTAGTGAACCAAATATAGCAAGTTAAACAGTGAATCGCCGACACAGGCTCTACGAAACAGCTCGATTTCGAGGCGCACTAGTGGCAATCCTCTTCCTCCACTATCGTAGGAGGTCTATATCGGACTCTCGGAAATGGGGGCCGAGTCACTCAGCCTCACCCAGCTCAGGAAATCTGAGAACGGGTTTCCGCCAACTGGATAACTCCAACAATAAATACTCAGTTTCATTTAATGAGTTGATTTGTGGAGCTTCTAAAATTTTAAATGCAATGCTATCACGCACATAACACGCAACGCCACCACCTTGAATATACTCCCTTTTACCAGGCGATGAGAACAAACCACGGTCATTGCGTACCAACGAATAATTGTGTATATTATAAATGGAGTTGGGACGGTTAGGAGTTAGTCAAGATTCCGAGATGTACAACACATCAACATTCTCTGTATTAAGAAAAAATTTAATTTCAGGTAAATGATTCATAATTGAATTTGCATTTATTTGAGCTACACGCAATGAAGAATTACAATTTGGTTTCACTTTAATAGATTTTGGATCAGATGGCAGTCATAATAGCTTATCAAGGTCAGTCAATGTAAAAATTTGTATGCGATCCGATTTATCATCCTTACGAAAATAGAGTTCCCCTCACGAGTCCAAATATATTTATAGTTCAGGGGTTCAAGTTTGCTCTTAGCAAGTAGGCGTAATTCATGGATGTTAGGAGGCAACATTTCATATAACTGGACGTGTTTGTTCGTTAGGTTACCTGCATTTTCAACAATTGGGCCAAATGTAATAACACCAAACTTACGTTTGGTTTCCAATATAAAATTACGGGTCTCAGCAGGTTTAAATCTAATTATATACGACTTAGTTAAATTATCAGCAGTCTGCGCAGAAAAACCAGCAGTTGGATTTGGCTTATTAACAGGTGGATTGAAGGGGCGATTCTCCAAGATAACATTAAATAAATGATCAAGTTTCATTAAATGCAAAATACGCTTAGAAAATTCTTCAATTGGTAACGAACAAGACAACGGTATACCAGTAACCTTGATCTGTATAGACGGAGTCACATTAATATACAATTCTTTCAACTGTTGAATTTCCGCTCGTAAAGCAGCATTTTCCGTCTCTAGAACCGTTATGCGATTATTGCTTACTTCAAGATTTCTATCAATTTTATCCAGTTTGTCCTTAATATAATCACTATCAGCCTTAGAGCTGTTAAAAATAAAAGCTGATTGTTGAGATTGTGACATGGAATCCCAATTTTCAGGTAGATCCATTGTAACTGAATTTTTAACAGGGGACGGATTATCGAAACTAGAATTTAAAGTAAGATTAAGATCGCGCGCTGCATCAAAAGCTGTGTGACGAGAGTAGACGTATCCGATATAATTCTACAATTTAAATTTGAAATTAATTGCGATTTAAGTGTAGGTTTACTCAAATTCGTATGACAGCAGATATCGCTCGGCTTATTTTTTAAATAAATGTTAACACAACCAGGGTGAAACAACTTCCCACACACACTGCAAATTCTAATAAATGTAGAGATGCTCCTAGCACATCTACTACAATTTATAAGACTAGTTTTGACACTAATGCTCATTAAAGGTCATGAAAAATGACAGAATAACAGTAAGATAAATAAAGTAAAATTATGGCAATTACATACTAAAAACTAGTCTACAATTTAGAACTTACAATAAAAATAAATAATAGTTTGTAAAAATAATAAAAAAATTCAACTAATTAGATCACCGATTTTGAGTAAGAATACACGCTCGAAATACAGCTATAAAGTTAGTGAATGATAAGAAAACACAAAACAGTGTAAGTGACGTTTGTTCAAGTATTATAATATAAAAGGAGAGAACGAGACACAGAATGAATAATTACGCACGCAAAGATATACATATAGATGATTACACAATACATAAAATTAAAACTAAATTTGACACGTTAATATTAAGTATAAGAGTAGCTTAAGAATAGACGCAAAGACACTTACACACATTTAATTATACGAAAATTATAAATAGAAAGTGATTTCTGATAAAACTTATAATAAATTCACACACTTACATATAGAGTAAATAAGAGTAAAATTATACAAACTTTACACTCGGTTATATATTACGTTAATAATAGAAACTTACAACTAATGTACCTGTTTATACAGGGTGATCCAGAAACATAGGTAACATATATTGCAACGTTTTCGCTTCTCTTTATATGCTTTATTAAATAATTACCTTGTCTCCTCTGGGCGTAGATGCTGCGAAACGTTGAAGGTGTCGTTTGGGCCGTGAAATACGGTTAAGGAAGCTACTTAATAATATATAAAAAAAATGATATAATAAAAAGAAATAGTTCATATAAAAAAAACTATTGACTGAAATTAATTGTTGAATGCTGTTAAGCTATTTAATGATTAGTATATATATATATAAAGAGAAAATAGTTAAAGAAATAATAATCTTTCCCGTTGGCCAACCACTGTTTAATACTACTAATTGCTTGATTATATTGGGAATGTGGATATTGAATAAGGTAGCAATGAACAAGAGAGAGATAGCTTATTTATATATGTATATCTTCTTTTTTTTTATTAATTTTATTTGTTTTATTACTACAAAGAAATAAGGATACGTTGAAATTATTTGTATATATATATTTTCTTTTTTTTTATTATTAGTGATGCCGTTCGTGAGAGCGTGCCTCGCTTATGTGTGGGAGAAAGTATCAAAAAAAAATTATCTTTGTTATAAATACAAAAGCATCCTTACAAGGCATTCATTTATAGCCATTAATTAAAAATGAAAACAAATATATTCAATTTAAAATACTTTAAATTAAGAGTTCTTGTAAAGGGGAACGATTTATCCTATCTGATATTACACAAAAAAAAGAAAATATAACGGTTAATAAGGAATGGATAAATTGTGAATTATTTATTACCGCGCACTTTTGGAAAGGAGGTATTTGAGGCCGGCAAAAACCTGGAGACCCTTTGGGTTCAAGAACGTTAGGCCTAGGGCCGACGAACGATCCCGGTCACATAGGGAGAGTCGATGACCCGTTTTACTTTGCCTTGCGGGCTCGGGTTAGTAGGATTTAGTTATAAAATAGAAAAAAAAGTAATATAATATCATCCTAAGGGCTCGCCGAAGCTTGTCCACCCAGTTTGGCCTATTGGCGTAATCCTGGGGGATAATAATTATATTATTGACATTGATATGTCTTACATATGACTCCTTTACTCCTTGGCTATTGCTGGACGTGGATGGTCTGCTGGGAGTGCCTTCCTTGCGTTGTCCAACCGTTCAGCAGATCGATCGTTCGAGAGAAAGTAAAAAAGAGAGAGTGTCCTCCGTCCCTATGAGCGCGATAATATGCTCCCGACCGAGAGTCGGCGGCGCGACAAAGTACCGCTTGCGCAAGGTTTAACTTACATAAAAGTCCAAAAAAGCTAGCGCATCCCTACTCGGCTATGTTGTTTCCGCACCGCACACCACTTTGTCTAAGATCGCGGAGAGAACCCCCCGCCCGCGAGAGAGTCAAGGTTAGACAGAGGAGGTACTTGTGACGTGAATATAGTCAAACTGAGCTTTCTATAGTTTATTATAGGTCTGGAAATATTAATAAAATATAATAATCTTTTGTAGCCCGTAGAAAATTAACGCGCTCTCTAAAGTGGTGCGATGCGGTGCGAGTTTCGGGCGTTCTCGCGTACCGAAACCTTCAAACATCCGCATACCAACGCGCGAAAATAAAAACTTCCCCTTTTTTTCTTTTTCTTGTTTTCCTTTTAGAGACGAATCGTCTGGAGCCCGGGTATCGGTTCGTATGTAAGATATCGATACCTTACAATGTATATATATATATATATATATATGGGATATTCCACGTGAAGTGGTCCGATAAAATTTTAAAATTCACCAAATTTTGAGTACACTGTCACGTCCAGACTTGCACCAATTACCATAAAAAAATATTACAAGAAGGCAAATGGTTAATAAACCATTCGCGTTCCTTTCGCTCTTGTTTGACTAGGACTAGCCTTACGTCTCCGGGAGTAGCGAGCGAAGTTATTTTGAGAGTAGAGATGCAGGATATAATGCGGGATAAATAAAATAATATATGTTTTATTTCGTATTAATTATGCATTATTTATTTAAATATAATATGCTGCTTTCCTTTAAATGAACAAGTGTGACTAAATTATTACAGCTTTTTAATGGGCAAAAACACATAAAATTACACTATTTTATTAACAATTGTATAAAATTATCAAAAACACCTTTCAAAAAGGTGTCAAAACCCGCAAGTATATGTGTTATTCTAATCAAACTTTGAAAATTGTTATCTGATAAATAAAATTGTTATCTGTCTGATAAATTTTAAAGTATAAGATAAAAATATCTTTGATTCTAATTCCCATATTCTCTCTACTTATTTATATTTTTATTACACCTTTTCTATATCTAACTTATATTCCATAATATTTTTCTGCAATTGAAAGTATTCAATTCGAAAACACCTTCCAAGAAGGTGTCAAAACCCGCAAGTATTGTGCTATTCTAATCAAACTTTAAAATTGTTATCTGATAAATAAATAATTTTAATTTCTAACTACCTTATTTTATCTATTTCTTTGAATTTTAATGAAATATTTTTATAAATATTACGAAAATTTCGTATAAAAAATTTCTGCAATTGAAGGAATTGAAATGAAACTGAAATCGACAAGTATTTTGAATCGTATAAATTTACATTTTATATAAACATTTTTATATATATTACTTAAACTTCGTAAAAAGTTTCTGCAATTGAAAGCACTGAAATCAAACTGTAATCGACAAGTATTTTGAACCATGCAAAAATTTCTACCAATCTGAATACAGATTTTTTTATATGAAAAGTATCTTACACTATTATTTTTCATTTCTGGCCCTGACATGTTTTACAGTAATGAATAAATAATATTCTAATGATATTAATTTGTGCAAAATTAATTTCTGCAATACTAATAAAATGGACATTTCTTTTTTATTCTTTTAAATAATAAAATAATACTTGCACCACCGTTGGTTAAACGCTTCATATATGTGTTAATTCTGACTATATTAACTGATGTTACATTTTATAAATAATTACATACATCTTAGCTTTTATCTTATTAATTAATTAATTAATTGGTAAAATCATGTAGATTGTATATCCAGGGTTAAGCGAAATAATAATTATTTTACATAACTACTAAGAAAAACTTGCTAATCAGCGACGGAGGTCATACGATGTCTTGGTGAAGAAAGCACTTGTTGAAAATACAGTCGCTAGTGGTGCTTGTATCAATCGGCCGGGGACGGGAATCAAACCTGGGACCTCCAGATTATGAGTCCGTCGCCCTACCGACCAAGCCATCGCAGGCCTCTTTTAGGAACTTTATTAGATAAAAATAATGATGTCTATTTTATCATTGGTGATGTAGGATATTAAAATTGCCAGATAGTATTGTAATAGTTATATATTATTACTCATTGCAGTTTCTTCACGGTATTATATACTTTCATAAATGTAAAGGAATACATTAGTAAGTCAGAATTAACACATATATGAAGCGTTTAACCAACGGTGGTGCAAGTATTATTTTATTATTTAAAAGAATAAAAAAGAAATGTCCATTTTATTAGTATTGCAGAAATTAATTTTGCACAAATTAATATAATTAGAATATTATTTATTTATTACTGTAAAACATGTGAGGGCCAGAAATGAAAAATAATAGTGTAAGATACTTTTCATATAAAAAAATCTGTATTCAGATTGGTAGAAATTTTTGCATGGTTCAAAATACTTGTCGATTACAGTTTGATTTCAGTGCTTTCAATTGCAGAAACTTTTTACGAAGTTTAAGTAATATATATAAAAATGTTTATATAAAATGTAAATTTATACGAGTCAAAATACTTGTCGATTTCAGTTTCATTTCAATTCCTTCAATTGCAGAAATTTTTTATACGAAATTTTCGTAATATTTATAAAAATGTTCATTAAAATTCAAAGAAATAGATAAAATAAGGTAGTTAGAAATTAAAATTATTTATTTATCAGATAACAATTTTCAAAGTTTGATTAGAATAGCACAATACTTGCGGGTTTTGACACCTTCTTGGAAGGTTTTTTCGAATTGAATACTTTCAATTGCAGAAAAATATTATGGAATATAAGTTAGATATAGAAAAGGTGTAATAAAAATATAAATAAGTAGAGAAAATATGGGAATTAGAATCAAAGATATTTTTATCTTATACTTTAAAATTTATCAGACAGATAACAATTTTATTTATCAGATAACAATTTTCAAAGTTTGATTAGAATAACACATATACTTGCGGGTTTTGACACCTTTTTGAAAGGTGTTTTTGATTTGAGTACTTTCAATTGCAGAAAACTATTATGGAGTATAAATTACTTATAAAAAGGTGTAATTAAAATATAAATAAGTATAAAAATAGAATTATCTTAAAAATGCAATAATTAATATATTTAATTGTTTATAATAGAATTATCTTAAAAATGCTAACACATATACTTGCGGGTTTTGACACCTTTTTGAAAGGTGTTTTTGATTTGAGTACTTTCAATTGCAGAAAACTATTATGGAGTATAAATTACTTATAAAAAGGTGTAATTAAAATATAAATAAGTATAAAAATAGAATTATCTTAAAAATGCAATAATTAATATATTTAATTTTTAACCCATTGTATATATCATATGGATATTTGGAAAAGTGTATGTTATACTTGATTAATATTGATTTCATCTTCAAACAATTTTGTATCTGTATTTAAAGCATTACATTGAATTTTAGATCCGTTATTATTATTGAGTATACGTTTAAAAATTTTATGAGTTTTATCAAGAATGAGTAAATAACAAATACACATTCTTTCATGTTATGTTCACAACTTTTTTTTTGGGCACGGAAAAAATACATATATTATGTATTCTTGAAAAAACAATTTTAAAATATATATATATTATATTAATATTCCGCCGCACGCACACACACCCACATACATACATACATATATATACACATATATGGGCTATTTCACGTCAAGTGGTACGATGAAAATTTTAAATCACTCCAAAATTTGAGAACAGGCTGGAAACATCTTCCAGAACAAACAAAAAAAATTTAAGTGTTAAAAATAATTTGTTTAAGAGTTATTTGACCATGAAAAGTGGAAATTTTTCAATTTTTTAGAAAAATTCCTATTTTTAAAGCCATTTATCTCAAAATCTGTTGATTTTTTTGACAAAACATTACAAACAACTTTTGTTTAAATTAATCTTTAGAACTTATCTACCCTGGTTACATTTTTTAATTTTAAAATCTCGAAGAGATAGAACACCCGGACATATTGAATATCAAAAAAAAGGCTACACCATAATCGATTTTAATTTAACACCTCTCAAAAGTTCACATTTTTCGCGAGCTTTCGAATGGCTTGGGTTAGATTATTGGCCAAGACCGCTGGTGTAACTTATGCCTCATAAACATCATAAAATCACTAATTTTCACGTATTTTAGGACATAACTTACACCAAAGGTGTAATATATATATATATGTGTGGTAATGAACAATTAACTTACCAAAAATAGTAAAGTGCATAAACTTAATTGTAGTATTTAGTAAAAACCTATTAAAATTTTAGATTATTTTCAACGGATCTAAATAGAACTATACCTCCTAAGATTAATTTATTTAAGTCATCGCCAAGAGTTCTATCATTAATATTTTGTACTTTTAGAGTAATAAAACTTTCTACTTAATTAAATTAATTTTTGTATTAGTTTTAAAAAATTATTTATAACATTTTAGTGGTATATAAATAAAAACCTGTTTCTTCCATTTCTCCCGTAATTCGTAATTTGCACCCTCTTTCAAAATTTGCGTTTTAATCCATAATTATATCCAATTATTTTTTCCTTTAGTTACAGACCCCATATATTTATTTAATTATTATAAACAAAGGCATTCCTTAAATAACCTTTTGTATCTAATAAATACATACTTGTTTATTTAAGATATTGTTTTATATAAATATACGTAATCTACTTACTTATATATCCATACAATTTTTAAATTTTGATTTGAATAATATTTAAATTAAATACTACTAAAATAATAATTTTCGAAAAACTTTTGAAATGTAATTCGTATTTTATATTGCCACTGTTAAAATTTGAATTTTCTTTTGCCATTACTGTTTATAATAGAATTATCTTAAAAATGCAATAATTAATATATTTAATTTTTAATTTATTGTATATTTCACATATAGATATTTGAAAAGTGTATGTTATACTTGATTAATATTTATTTTAT